>JAFVLL020034628.1:0-21356 GCA_021397915.2 Tor tambroides
AGTTCTTCAGGCCCATGTCACCCGCCGCTGCGCTGGGGGCACAGACAACAATCCCAGGATTCTGTGTGCTTTTGTCCGGAAATAACAGACACAAACCGGGGGGTCAGATGCCGAGCTCTGGAATTTAGATGAAAGACGTGGTCTGCTGTGGCAGGTGGGGATGCTTAGCTTTAATCAAAAGATGATTGCTTTTGTTTGGCTGCTGTTTGACTTCTTGTTTTTCAGTCTTGTGCTTCAGGTCAGACATGGTATGTCTTTTTATGTGCTCCGTTCTGAGATGTGACTTCAGTTCGACAGGTGAACAGAGGATCAATGTTGCGATTTCAAATTTAATTTCTTTTTCCTATATACACTGTACAAAATGCTTGTGATTTAGATTTTAAAAAAAATGCTACAGTAAAAACTAAAGTAAAAAGTGATCATTTGTTTAATTAATTGTACGTTACCTGATCATACACAGTAAAAAAGAAGCGTGTCATTTTAAAGTAAAATATTGTAATAAAGTATAAAGCAAGAAGCTTCTTACAAATTTGCAGTAAAAATTATTATTTGATATAACAAGACAATACACAAACTGCTACGGTAAAATATTACAATATTAAATTTAAATTTAAGGTGTGTGTTTTAATGTTTTGTGGCTAAATTTATGTAAGCGGTCATTGCACAGTGTACGTCTTATGTAGTATTTTGGTGGTACATATTAATATTTACAGAAAAATAATAAATATTACTTTTTTTTTTTTTTTTTTTTGGTCAACTACAGCTGCCAGTATTATAACATAAATTAAAAAAAATGTTTTACAAACATTTTTTAATAATTTTGAAAGAAGTCTCTTCTGCTCACCAAGGCTTATTTATTTGATCAATACTGATGTAATATTAAGAAATATTATTATCATTTAAAATAACTCTTTTCTTTTAAAATGTAATTGATTGCTGTGATCAAAGCTGAATTTTCAGCATCATTACTCCAGTCTTCAGTGTCACATGATCCTCAGAAATCATTCTAATATGCTGATTTGCTGCTCAAGAAACTTTTCTGATTATTATCAATGTTGAAAACAGTTGTGCTGGTGAATATTTTTTGTGGAATCAGTATTTTTCAGGATTCTTTGTTGAATAGAAAGTTAAAAATAACAGCATTTATTTGAAATAGAAATATTTTATCTTTACTTAACAAATGTCTTTACTTTCACTTTTGAATTTAATGCATCATTGCTGAATAAAAGTATTAATTTCCTACAAAAATAAGAAATAAAAAAATTGTGCGACGAGTGCAGCTTTTGTGCTTGCATTATTGATTGAAAGAGAAAATCCAACATATTGAAGGGCTTATGGTTTATATCACACCCATGAACCATGATTTGCTGCTTGTATATTGTATTTTTTTTTTTTAATCTGTTATATCTGCATGCACATACAGTACATGTAGGCCTTGATTTGATTTGGAGTTCATGTTTCTTTCCCAGCGAGCGCTGTATCCCATGACCCCAGGTCTTCATCTAAGAGATGCATATCCCTGAGTGAATATCCAGTGAGGCCTCTCTAGGTCCCAGCAGATGTTCCTGTCTCTAGTCCTCTCGATCCAGGGCTCTCAAATCCAAATGTCTTGGCTATAGATTTGCTCCAGGAGAACAAAGTATATTTTTGCAAAACTCTATACATACAATTCACTGCAGTTTCCAGCTGAAATGAACACTAGTGGCAGTAAAATGGCAACAACTTTTATTCCTTATGATTCCGGGGACAGATTGTTAGTTAATAAAGACTTATTTCCTTTGCACTGTTATGACCTCAAAATGCTTTTTTCATGATTTGTAAACTAATACATTTTGGCATTTGCATCACAGTTCCATTTCTGATTTGTTGGCAAAAAGCAACATACACTCTTAAAAATAATGGTTCTTTATTGGCATTTATAGTTTCATAAAGAACCTTTAACGTTCATAGAAACTTTCCATTGCCTGAAAGTTTCTTTATAGTTAAAAAGGTTCTTAAAATGTTCTTTACTCTTAAAAATAAAGGTTCTTTATTGGCATTGATGGTTCTGTGAAATATTTACATTGCACAAAATACTAATACTAGCACTTACCTATTCTATTCTATTTTTTTTTTTTTTTAAATCTAGCTACGTGTACTGTGCTAGACTGAGACTTGTCACAGCACTTGTATACTGTTGCTCTCTCGTTGGTCTGATTGCTTCTATTGTTCTCCTCATTTGTAAGTTGCTTTGTATGAAAACATCTGCTAAATGATTCAATGTAAATGTAAAAGGTTCTTTAGATTATTACAATTTTGAGAACTGTTCACTGAAAGGTTCTTTGGGAACCAAAAAGTTTTTTTTTTTTTTTTTCCTTCTGTGGCATTGCTGTGAAAATCCTCTATTGGAACCTTTATTTTTAAGAGTGTTCACTTGTTCTTTTAAGAACTGTTCACTGAAAAGTTCTTTGAGGAGCCCACATGGATCTTCTGACATCACTGCAAAAACTCCCTTTTCGAACTTTTATTTTTACAATATCATTTTTCAGAAAATGTGACCATAGGCCCGTTTTTCCAATGAGCCTGGGCTGGGATTCCTCTAACTGCCCTCACCGAAGCTTCTGCAGAATGAAGAAAGAAGAAAAGACTTGCCCACAGGTCAGTCTCTTCTTACAATAGCATTTGTGAAGCTCCAACCTGAACTCTATGAAGTTTTTGCCAAAGTAGTAGGTTTCAATCCAAGTTCCCTCTGTGCCAAAAGCCTCCGAGTTCCTTCATTTCGGAGCTTCCCGAGTTCCCGACACCAAGCCCATCTCCACCTTGAGCTCACGTGAGACAAGGCCCCCGGTCTTATCAAACGGGCTTTTGTTCTCCATGGCTTGGCCCGGATCTCTGAGGATGAGAGATGCAGTTAATACCCAGGGAAGTGGCCCTAATCGCCCGGCGCTATTACTGCGGCCAATATCAGAAGGGATGACAGACTTATTGATTCCAGAGCTGCAGGTGGACACAGGTGACTTCCCCCCTCCTCGGCCTCGGGTTTGATCTCCGCTCGGCTGCGCAGGAACAGCTCTGTCTCACCTGCGCCGTGGCATGCAGAGTCCATCTCAGACCATTAGCTCCAGATCTGAGCTTAAGCCCTCAACTGGGCCTGATGACTCCTGAGTGTACAGCTGATTGAGACGCTACCGCAGTCCGGGGATTGTCTGCTCGACACATCTCTACAAAAGATAAAATTCTTGTGTAGATGAGGATTTAAAGGTGCACTCTGCAATTTTGTGCTAATTTTAAAAAAAAATGTTACAGAAAAGTGTGTGTGTGTGTGTGTGTGTGTGTGTGTGTGTGTGTACTTGTTTTTTTCTATCCTGGTGGGGACTTAGACCTGAATACACAGCCTCATGGGGACTTGTGTCACGGTGGGGACCTAAATTGAGGTCCCCATGGGTAAACAAGCTTATAAATCACACAGAATGAAGTTTTTTGAAAATGTAAAAATGCAGAAAATTTTCCTGTAAGGGGTAGGTTTAGGTGTAGGGTTGGTGTAGGACGATAGAAAATACGGTCTGTACAGCAGAACAACATTATGCCTATGAGAGTCCCCACAAGGATAGCAGAACAAGTGTGTGTGTGTGTGTGAGTCACTGAACAGCTGAAAACTTAATGAGTAAAAGTAAAAACAAATCCAAACAAGTCCAAACCGTGATCATAATAATCACTTTTGTAATTCTGATGTTAAATAAGGTGTAAAAAGGCTCCAGTAAAAAAGGGTAAAGTTAATGAGTTAACTGTAAGTTACAGTTAAAAAAAAATAAAATAAAATTATATATATAATTTATTATTATTATTTAAATTGTAAATTATAGTATGCAGTATGAGAAACATGTAATAGTGAAAATTAATATTTAATATGTCAAAGTAATACATTATATATTACTGAAAAAACTGATAAAAAATTATGTTTTTAATGTGATGGTTTTAATGTAATGATGGTGGAAATTAAGACAATGTGGCAACCAAACAGTCCAAACATCATGAGTGCAAGTGAAAAATAAAATATCTATGCATGTTCCAAAAAAGTCTTAAATAATAAATGGTGAATAAATGGAGAAAATTGACATTTTTGTTGGTTTAAAAAGGTGTACAAATCCTACAGTAAAAAACCTGTTAATATGTAAACTGTAAATGACAAATTTGTTTTATGTTGAAATAGATGAATGTGCGGTATGGAAGAAATGGATTTCGTGATTATGGGATATGTGTATTATCTGGAAAGTCATGTTCTTGTTTTTCTCAAAAAACAAAAAAACAAAACAAAAAATATATATCTTCAGCCTGAAGCAGCAGTTAGTAAACAAACATCATGTATCCAGACTGACAGGTGTCAGTACAGAGTCCTCTTGGGATGAATATGAGCATCTTTAATAAACTTGACTTGAGAGAAGAAAAAATGTGCATTTATAAGTTGTGTAATGACTGTTACCCTGTATAATTGACTTGTTGCCATTTCCATTTCCAACATACAATAGGCCCTATAATTTTTAGTTTTAAAATTAAAATAAAGTCATCCAAATATGAAATAACAAAGCAAAATATAGTGACCAAGAAAATGTAGAACAAACGCAAACTCTTTGAGCTTTTTCTTTGTCTAGATTCCAGGTCTGCTCACTTCAGACATTCTTCAATCAACTTACTACCTGGTCCAACTTTTTTTTTTTTAATTGGAAATTCATACATTAGGCGCGTCTACAAAACTCATTTAAAGCATTTAAGTGAAAGCCTTTAGATCAAAACATCATCAGAAACATGCATTCAGTCAAGTGTCTCCATAGCTGTGATAGTTTCATGCGTCTTCTATCACTTTGCGTTAACTTTTTAGTAACACAAGAAATAAAACAATAAAGAAAATACATTCAGTAGTCTTCTTTCCAAATATGAAACCCATAGAGCATACACTAGAAAGTAGATGACAGCATCATGAGGCGCAGGTGTTTCTGATCAAATCACTGTGCAATAGTGCCATATTAGTACATTAATGCTCCACAAGAGGTGTTAGTGATTGAGCTCTGGTCAGTGAAGCAAACCTAAGGATCAGTGTAGGATCTAGCGTGAGCAGTTTGGGCGACTGTGCACGCTAAGTGTTGGCAAGGTTTCTCTCGAGTTATGCCATGTTTTGTGCTTCACTCGCTGTCTGTCAGTATGAGTGAGATTGCAGGTAGGAATATAATCATACACCATTGTGCTTCTCTGAGATCTATAATGGAAGCCCATTGAGTTTTCTGTCACCGCCGGCCTTGATAGTGTGTCCATCAAAATATTGATTCAGTAGGATGTGTAATGGCACATTGATTTTCTGCTGAAGGTGAGGAGTGATGGACAGAGGCCTGTTCGTTTTTCCCGCACGACTCAATCAAACCTCTGGACACTCATTCTTACAGCTGAGGGAAGGGATTTTTATTGTTTTATGGCTATTGAGCTTCAGAGAAGGTTAAAGTTGGTATAATATTAATCTTTAAACCAACTTTGACAATCAAGAGACAGAATCTGGCTTCCCCTGAGAAGAAGTTTATTGCTCATCAGGAGGATTAACTGAAGCATCAACTTTGTCCCAGATGTTTCTCCTAAAATTCCTTAAGACACAAGGAAATAGTTTATGTACAGTAAAGTGTAGAGTTATAAAATCAATGTGGATTGCAGCTCAGATCATTCAGTTTAGAAATATTTGAGTTCATACTGGGATCTGTCTTGAGTTAGGGACATGGTTGTTATTGTTAACTAAAACTAAAAAAAGACAAATAAAATTAAAAAAAATATATATTAAAAACTTTTAACTTATTTTATTTTCTTACTTAAACTAAAAATTAAAATTTAAGATAAAAATTACTAAAATAATAAATAAAAATGAATAAATTAAAATAATAAATAATCATTAAAAACGAAAAACAACTTTGTCTTTCTATGCAAATAATAAGTACCATTCCACAAAGCTGTTTTAATGGCAGCAGTTATATGACCGTATCTGCTGAACATATATATATAACAAATTAATAAATAGTCACCTTTGTCCTCATTCCAGAAAGATTCAATATAGTGGGTAACTGAATAATATTCTTCTGATAGCATTATCAGGTGACTCAATCGTTTTATATCTGAAAGCAAAATGAGTTCAGTTACACTCTGACAGCTGGGCGATTTTATTAGACGACACGTACAGTAGGCTATATTTCATAAGAACTGCAATGATGTTGAAAGTCAACAGAGTTGTTCATATAATTCTCAGCTTATTTTACCAGCTTGATATTGCAAACTGCTATAAAGTAGCCTATTATCGTAATTAACAACGCCTTGGTTTGTAGCGCAAATATAGTTTTAACGTTTACTTTGTTATTTTTCTTTCATATAGCGGCTAAATGTATAAATAACGTTAGAGGTAACGTTTTGGTAACATTAGAAAAGACCAGATAACTCGGAACGAACGTTCTATCGACATCACTGGAAGTGCGTTTGTTCATAGAAAACCTTTCCAGAACGTTTGCCAAAGTTCAGAGAACGCTTCTTGTTAGCTGGGTTCATGCATATAAGAAAATAAATAAATAAATAAAATAAAATGACCAGTTTAACGGAGCATTCAAGACTTTCTATGTACAGCAAACTTAACCTGCTGGTATTTCTAAGTAGGCCTATATATTTTTTTGTTTTTGTTTCAATCACTCTTCAAACTCCAATATTAGCCTATATAGATAAACAGATGGATAAACGGATGAAACGATAGACAGATGCTCTGATGCTCTTTGTGCGTCACAGAGCACAAAACCCAGTCTGGCCCAGCTGGAGAATGTGGATACTCGGATCTTTGCAGCTGTAACGGTGAGCGACAGCTCGACAGGTATGACTGGTCAAGCGTTCAGCTCTACACGACAAAGACTCTCTTCATCACACAGAACAACTACAACAGCAGTCTCTTTGATAGCGGACATATTTCAAACTGCTATTTCAAATTTTGTAATTAAACAGATTAAATTAAATTAAACTGATCACACATTTATGGGTCTGTCTGCTCTCATTTTACATTTCAAATACTGCTCACTTTTGGGCCAAGCTGTATGTTGCTGTAGTGCTGCGCTAATCCTATAGCGCCACCTGCTGAGAATTTTTAGAAATACATTAAATTAATATTTTTTTAATTAAGATCAAATCTGAAGAACCTGTCTGAACATGTTAAAAATGAATTAAATAACACCATAAGGTTTGCTGTGGTTGATATCTCAAGAGAATATTCTTACTGAAGCCCTCAGGAGTAGCCTAAAAATACTAAAGCTGTGTTTCATTTAGAAGGCTGCGTCCTCCGGAGGTCGAATCCCCTGTAGGTCGCATCCTCTGTAGGATGCATAAAGTATACGAAGTGTCCTCAACCTAGAATTAAACAAGACGGCCTTTGTAGGACAGGAGGAAAAGGAAACAGGAAGTATCACGTTGATTTGCCAACACATTTAGAGCATCGTTGCACTCTCACACACTAGTTAAATGAAGGAAAATTATTTCTAAATTTGGAAAATAATTTGAAAAAACAAAGCTTTTACTTGTTTTATTTTGCTCAATGTTTGAGGAGCTGCAGTGTAACAGACATCTGTTAGAGAAAAAAAGGAGGATATTAAGAACAAAGTTTATCCGTTTTTACTGGAGGAACTTTAAGTTAAGTTGAAAACACCACCGCGCTTGTGTGTACATCTGCCGGCACCGGCATTTTTCAAATTAACGACGGTTGTTTACGGCGACGCAAAGAATTGTGGGTTATCTGTAGCAGCGAAGGATACACCTGATGCATCCTCCGAATTCCTGTGAAAGGAGGTCGCATTCGGAGTGTCCTACTTGCTTTTCTGAAATGAGACAGCCTCGATGACGTATGCACCCTTCGAATGAGACCTCCGGAGGACGCATCCTTCTAAATGAGACACAGCTTAAGGCTTTTCTATTTGTTTGACCAGGTTATTACTAACGCTTACGAAGTAATTTTAAAATAGAAGTTAAAAAATAGATTTGATTCCAAGTACTTATTCTGAGTTTTTTTTTTTTTTTTTTTGGGTGTGTGCGTGTTTTTATTGATACTTTGGGACATCCACCACCATGACCACAATGCACAGCCTTTAACGGTATAGTTTTCAGTGTATTTTATTTTATTTTATTTTATTTCTCGCACCTCTTTTCTTTTCTTTTCTTTTCTTTTCTTTTCTTTTCTTTTCTTTTCTTTTCTTTTATCGCACCTCTCTGTCACTGTTTTTTGTTGTTTAGTATAGCTGCTGAAAAAACAAAAGTCAATCTGGCACCCAGCGGAAAGTAGGCGTGTTTGTTTACATTTCTTCCTGCGCCACGCGACTGTGCGTGATGACGCAAGCTGTACGCAGCGCTCTGGCTCTCGGAAGAGAGGAGGCAGGTTAGCTTTCAGAAAACCGGACTAAAATGATGCAAAAAACGGTAAGATGGAAGTTTGTATTATATCGCGAGTGAGGCAGAAAACTGTACTAATATTTACGCGTCTCCTTTATGAACAACAATGTCTCTGTCGCCTGTTACCATCCATAAAGTCTCTTGATATGCTAGCTAGCAGTATAGCAGGTTAGCCTGATCTCTGATATAACGTTACTCAGATCTCTGAACTGTGAATTTTGACAATTCACTAGTTTAAAAGATATAAGTTGTTTCCTCCGACTGCCAACATAGACCTGTTTTTAAGATTTTATTTTATCTTTATTTCCATGTGGAAGATTTTACCGCCAGAAATGTGTCATTGTGGTTTTTGCCGTCTCTTACACTTACAGTGCTCACTTGCATCTCACCATATCTAGAATTCCTTACAAAAATGTCAAATGCCAAAATACCATAGTTACTACATGTACTTATTGTTACTAAAATCTCGATAAAGTACAATTGACCTCTTGCAGTCAGTATAAAAAGCTTTCACAACATTTCTGCCATTTCCTGTAGTGACTAGTATTTGGATCAAAATCGTGTTACTTTTTTTCGGGGAATATAGTCGCGCTTATGCAAATTAGTATTGTTATTATTATACAAAGTATTTTAATAATTACCTGAACAGATGAATTTAAGTCCACATTCGTTGTAATTTATTAAATGAAATGAATACTGTAGTATGTAAATAGGTTTAGTATTGTTGTTATATAACTTCGCAGTTCTGTTTGGTGTTGATTCAGGACTTTATAGGACTTGATTTGCTATTGGTTATTGTGTGAACCAACACAACAGCAAAACTGCCAAAGTAACAAAATGTACTCAAAATTAAACACTGAAAACTATTAAAATGACTGTGAACTGAATAAGCTCAATAATTCCATTGAGTAACATAGGCTGAATAGAAATATTTACTTAACATTATTGCATAAACAACAGCAGATGTGTGATTTTCCTGCTTAACGTGTAGATAACACTGGGATAAATATTATATTAATATTTCCTGTATTATGATATTTTATATATATTGGCACCAAAATACAGAGTTTTACTGGTCTGACTGCACAATCATACTATCATTTTCAAACTGTTTATTGTACAAAAGTAACAAAATGTTCTTAAAATCAGACACTGAAAATGATTTAAACTGCTGTGAACTGAATAATAATAATATCATGAAATGACATAGGAATGAATAGAAATATTTGCATAACAAATGCATAAACAACAACAAATGTGTGATTTTTTTTTTTTTTCTGCAACACATAAATAACACTGGGATAAATATTATATTACATTCTATATTAATATTTGCTATTACAAGTGTTTGCTAAATTAGTATGAGTTTGACCAGACAATAAAGCTTATTTATTTTGCTATCCTGATGGCACAATTATGTAATCATTTGCAGACTTCTTAAAAATCAGACACTGAAAATGCTTGACTTTACTGTGAATTGGAATAAGCTAAACAATACCATGAAATGTAGGCTGAGTACAACAAATAAATAAATGAATACATAACATAGATGTATAAATAACAGCAGACGTGTGATTTTCCCGCTTAACACATAGATAACACTGGGATAAATGTTATATTAATATTTGCTATATATATTGGCATCAAAATACAGCGTTTGCTTGAACAATGAGGCTTATTCATTTTGATATCCTGACTTCACAGTTATACGATCATTTTGCAAAAAGAATTAAAATGTTACACATAGATAATAAATAACACATAGATAGCATTGGGATGAATATTATAATAATGATATAATATGTGATATGCTAGCACCAAAATACAGAGTTTGACCAGAGAATGAAATTTTTTTTGTTTTGCTTTCCAGTTATACAATCTTTTTTTCATCTTTTAAATTTGCATGTAGCATTGTTTTTTGATCCTTTGCAGTATTTAGTACAGATGATTTTGACTAGTATGCTAATCTACCCTGCCTTTTTCCCTAGAGTGTTTAGATTCTGCATAACCATGGAGACTGATGCAAACTCCTTCCATGTGGAGTTCCCGGATTTTTCCTGCTCGCTCCTGAAGAAGCTGAACCAGCAGCGGCAGAGAGGGCAGCTGTGCGACCTCATCGTGTCCATCGGCGGCCATCAGTTTCGGGCCCACCGCGCGGTTCTGGCCGCCAGCTCTCCGTACTTCTGCGATCAGGTGCTGCTGAAGAACAGCGCCCGCGTGGTGTTGCCGGACGTCATGCATCCGTGCGTTTTCGAGCAGCTCCTGTTGTCGTGCTACACGGGAGGGCTTTCGGTGCCGTCCGGAGAGGTGGTTTCCTTCTTAACAGCCGCGAGCTTCCTGCAGATGTGGCACGTGGTGGACAAATGCACTGAGCTTCTGGAAGTAGGGAAGAAAACCCGGATCAACCATGGATCGTCTCCAAAAGCTGATGGTTATGCCACGGATAATGAGGACGCTGGTCAGACTGCAGGTCAAGGAGAAGATCTAGATCCTGCTTTAGGTCCAGGAACGTTAGAAAGCGCCGGATGTTCGTCTCCGGATGACCCGAGCAGCGAGAATGGTTCGGATGCAGTGGAAAACCAGTGCTCTAGACCGGCCTATGTGCCGCCGAGCATAATGGGACACAGAAAGAAGGTGCATATAAAATCAGAAAGGCAGACTCGAGATGCTTGCAGTGGCCTGTTTGGTGCCGAACACACCGATTCAGATGAGAACTCCCACAATGCAAACATAGCAGAGGATTGCTTTGACGAGAAACTGGTGGAGTGCTTGGATCGGGATTGCTCCTATGAAGAGCCGTTAGACTTCTACGGGACCTCCACAGAGGGCTTTTCGCAGGCCGCGGACGAGCTTTCCAACCCGACGTCCAAGGATCAACTTCAGCTCGAAGGAGGCGCAGATGTTTCTAAAGACGAGGCGCCGGTTGACAGCGGCTTAAAGGAGCAGACCTCTCACTCAGGCTTCGCTTCGGTGGTTTACAAGCTCTATCCGTGTCAGTGCGGCAAAAGTTTCACGCACAAAAGCCAGAGGGACCGGCACATGAGCATGCATCTGGGTCTGAGGCCGTTCGGTTGCGCCGTTTGCGGTAAAAGCTTCAAAATGAAGCATCACCTGGTGGGCCACATGAAGATCCACACGGGCATTAAACCCTATGAGTGCAGTCTGTGCTCCAAACGCTTCATGTGGAGAGACAGCTTCAACCGACATACCTCCACGTGCGCGAGGGCCCATCAGACCCGACGGGCCTCCCAGATCTGCTAGGGTTCACGCAGGAAACGTGTAGGATCGTTTGAGAAACCTCAGCCTGGAAGCATCCTTTACATGAATGCCAAACTAGCCACTGTATACAGTAGGATTATTTTAAACAAGCACCTCAATTTTGAACAGAGGCCTTCTGTTCAGTTCATTTGTTCAGGTGTAAAGTATCGGTCAAAAGTTTGGAGTAATTACATTTTAAAAATGTTTTTAGAAGAAGTCTCTTCTGCTCACCAACGCTGCGTTTATTTGATCAAAAATGCAGTAAAAAAATGTGAAATATTATTACAATTTAAAATAGCTGTTTTCTTGTGAATATATTGTAAAATGTAATTTATTGCTGTGATCAAATTTGAATTTTCACCATCATTACTCCAGTCTTCAGTGTCACATGATCCTTCAGAAATCATTCTGATATGCTGATTTGCTGCTCAAGAAACTGACTATTATCAATGTTGAAAAAAGTTGTGCTGTTTCATATTTTTGTGGGAAACGTGATATTACCATTAAGATTTTTTTTTTTTAAATTGAAATGAATACTTTTATTCAGCAAGATGCATTATATTGATCTAAAGTGACAGTAAAGACATTTATAATGTTACGTAAGATTTCTGTTTCAAATAAATGCTTTGAACTTTCTGTTCATTAAAGAAATCTGGGAAAAATGCAATATGGTTTCCACAAAAATGATAACTGTTTAAAACATTGATACTGACACTATTATTAATAATTGAGCACCAATGATAATTGACAATAACTGAGCAGCAAATCAGCATATTAGAATGATTTCTGAAGACTCATATGACATTGAAGACTGGAGTAATGATGCTGAAAATTCAGCTTTGCATCACAGGAATAAATAGAATTTTAAAATATATTCAAAGAAAAAAAAAGTGGTTTTAAATTGTAATAAATTTCATCATAATACCATTTTTATTGTTTTTTTTTTAATCCAATAAATGCAGACATGGTGAGCAGAAGAGACCTCTTTATTCCAAACTTTTGATCAGTAGTCTCTCCTCATAGAATGATGTAAAGTCAACATGAAGTCAAAAATGTCTCTTCTTAATAGATGTTGTTGTAGTAAAATGCCATTTCATGTTGACTTCAATGTCATTCTAATGTTTCAGAATGATATCTGAAGGAAAAAATATGACCACATTCTACACAAGAGCCTTGAATGCTGTCATAATATTCAGGTTTAAAGACTCACCAAGCGCTTTGGAGTTTTAACAAGGTTTATCTTATGTAAATAGAATTATTCCCCAATGCAGCTTTATGCTGGATTTTATTTGCTTTAGTTGAGCTGGTTTCAGTGTTTGGCATTAACTCTATTGCAGATCTCTGTAGCCAGAGCGTTTCCAATAGGATTTCACAGAGAACGGCGCTTGTTTCAGCTGCTAATCTGTTCTAATCCATTCTATGCTCTAAAAGTCAACAGATTTATTAGGAGGATTTTGAAAGGAAAAAGTCAAATAAAATCTTACATAATGCTGCATTAATGGCATTGACATTTTCATCTCCTTCTGCAAACAGTGTTTTATTTTGTCAAATGTTTTTTTTTTTAATGTGCCGTAATTGTAAAATATTATAAATGTCATCTGTATATGGGTGAATCTTTCGAAAACATGTCCAGGTCATATTACACACACACACACCCCCCAAAATTGATAAAAAAATAATATTTTGCATAAAGATATTGAATTAAGTACATTTATTATTATAATTTGTTTTACTGTTTCGTTTGTAAATTTAAATGGTGATTCTCATTATAATCTTATTACTGTAATACAGTAATTAGATTAATCCTTGTCACAGTTTTTTTTATATATATCTTATGATAGTTTTGGTGGGGCTTTTTTCTTTATGCAAAATATAACTTCATATTACCATCAATTAATGTATTTCTTTTCATATTTGGGGTGAAATATGACCGTGACATGTTCTTGATGGGTTGTTTAAAATTCATCTGTATTTACAGTACTGAAGTAAAGTGGATTTAAGAGAGAAATATCAAAGCACAGCCACCTGTAAATATCAAATATCAGTGAAATGAAACAGAGAACACATCTTTGTTGTTTTATTTCACAAAGACATTTCATGCAAACGTAAAAAGAGCACAAAAAGCAAACTATAAAACAGTGAAAGGGCTGTAAAACATTTGTAGATGAAAAGCAGCTGGGTGTTTACTTGTATTATTTTCTGAATCTAATGTACAGAATGTGCCATGAATGGATGATTGGATGTCTGGCTTTCAGTAGTTTGCTATTACGGTCTGTTTGTGAATTAACTGCAAACCTCTGTTACAACAATACCTCAGATGCTGTGGTATTCGGTAGTTTGAGATGATGCATGAAATTTAATCAGTGCTTAATTAGAACAAAATGTAAGCTAATTTCATTATAGTTTTAGATCAAATAAATAGGGCTTTTCTTAGAATATTGAATTATACCTGACAGTGTTGTAATCTAGTACAACACTCTAAAGAGCATTTCAAACATGTTGTTTTGGCAATTGCCAAGTATTGGTAAATTGTAGTATGTAAATAGTGTTTGAATTATTATTTTTTTTTTTATTATGAATGTGCAAATTTCTATATGCCTCAAACAGAACAAACAAGTGACAATCATGTAAGCGGAAACAGAACATATGAAAGTTAAGTAATCAGTACTGTTAAAAATCACCTCTCAGTAGACAGAATATATTTATGGAAAATAAATTCAAAAATGTATTCTATATATATATATATATATATATATATAATGTTTAGGCAATTTAAAATACATGGTATATGTATCTTCATGTAATGTGGTAAAAAATATATATGAATATCTATTGATTTGTTACAGAAACGGTTATATAAAAATATATATTCTCAAGTGACCACATTTTCTTAATTGATAGGCCGAGCTTTAGGATGTTGGACGGATCACTACCTCAACAGGACTGTCATGATATCTGGTTATCAGAAAACTTTTCTTTCCGGACGGCACCATTTCCCACTTACACTTCTGTTGTGGTTTCTTCTTATAGAAGAACTTTGTGAAACTTTGTGAGATTTGTACAAAAATGTGTTTAGCAATAAATGTTTTATTTGTACTGGAGATCCTGTTTTGTTGCACGAAGAACAATTCATTTTGTGTTTGAGTTGCAATTCTAGGTTTTAGACACTAGATGGCAGTCTCAACAGACATTGGTTCTATGCTTACATATTGTAATTCTATAATAATAATAATAATAATAATAACACACACACACGTATTTATATATATATATAAACACGTGTGTGTGTGTGTATATATATATATATATATATATATATACGTGTGTGTGTGTGTGTGTGTGTGTGTGTGTGTGTGTGTAAGCAAACAACTGAAAAAAAGTCATAAATCACATAATACTTAACAAATACAGAAAATCATTTGCTTTTATTTTTAAAGTGTCTGGCGTTAACGTACTGCCTGTAAAGTTGACTTAAAAAACATGGATTCTTTATTAAATTAGATTTGTGAGTATGTAAATTAGTTAAAACTATAATAAGATTGGTTAAATGTTAGAGTGTTAAATGACAGAGGAAGACATCGCTGTTGCTCAGATGCACCTGCGCTTTCACTTCAAATTCACATAGACTCGGTGCGTCAACGCGATTGGCTAGCGCTCCGGGTGGGCGGGGTTATGTTTCGGTATAACGCGTGAGATTGGGCAGTTGACCTGTCCATTAGATCAAAGGAACCTACCTGACACTTCCTGCCCATGAATGTTTCGCTTGTTTTGGCAGTGTGATATTTGTGTATCTCTACCATGTTTGTGTACATCTCTCGCAAATGTCGTTACATTTTATAAACACATAACATCGCTCTGACGCTCTGGAATAATAACCTAACGTACTGTACTGGATTATATGCGCAGTGGAGCCCGTTTAATGGATGACTGGAGGCAAAACGTGACTGTTTCTTCTCATTGATCCGGGATCATACAGTACGGAGGTATAAGGTAGGCGAACCAGATTTGGATTTGATTGAGTTTATGGATGGGTCGATGGAGTATTGATTAGGAACAGTCTGTGCACGTCATTCATTAAGACGGGTTAGTAAAGGTGAAAGGTTACAGCCCTGTGCGCCTGACGACACTCAAAATCCTGAGAGACGGCAGCTCACTTCTGTCATCCATAATGGCTGTGTTGTTTGTTAATGTTTCTGAGGCAATTAGAATCAAATATATTGTTTTCTAATGTGATATTTTGCATAATTTGTAATGTCAGTTAAATAGTAAGTATTTGCATGTGGTGTGGTATTATTGGCTCTTATTTTAATATCTCTGAAAGCATACATCCCACTGTTTTAACTTTTGCTATTTCTTAAGGAAGGTATTTATTTTATGTTTTTTTATTGTAAATATTTTTTGATTTAGTTAATAATTACATAATAATAATAATAATTACAAATAAATACAAATAAAAAGTAATAAAAATGATAAAGTAAAAAATGTCATAATTGATTTAAAGTATTAAATATTTAAATATTTTGACATGGTTTTTTATAAGAAGTGTAGTTAATAATAATAATAATAATAATAACAATATACAATTAAAAAGTGCTAAAGTAGTAACATAATTATTAATTTAAAATAAAAAAGTTATTTTTTAAGAAATGTAGTTAATAATAGCAACATATCACATGCAATACACACACACACAATTTCTAAAGTAGTAATGTCATTATTAATTTAAAATAAATATTTTCTATTTCTTATTGTATGTAGTTAATCATATTGAACATGTCTGATTTTTTGTTTTCAGAGATATTGTAATGCCTATGTTTCTATGTTGTAATATTAATAGATGATGCAAATACCACATGCCCCTTTGAATTAAGATGTTTAAAAAAATATATATACATATATATACATTATAAACAGCATATGTCTGGTTTGTCTGGTTCAAGTGTTCCATTGTAAAGATTTAGGTCATTTCAGTATCAAAACATCCTTTTGTTGTTGAAAAAGGCATTGTTTCCCCAGATGCTGAGATGCAGTGTCTGTCATACTGCTTGCTATGCAATTCATGCACTTGCGGTGCAGGCAATGTGAGATGTGTGTAATTGATCAGGATGAAACTTGGAGTAAGTGAGAAGGAATTCAGCAGCCTTACTGAGTCGAGGTGCTCATTCCTGATGGCTGAGAGCCAGAGCATTCCTCAGTTCAGGAACCGGTGTAGTATTCAGCATTTGAGCTGCCGTGTGTTGTGGCGTCGGCTACTACGCCACATGAATGCGGGTTTAGTTGACCGGGAGAAACGTGAATAGCCTTGTCATGAGCAGATGTCATCAATTTTAGTGTTTTACCTAGAAAGGTTCATAGTAGTACACCTACAACGGCAGATTCTGTCATTATTTACAAACTCTCATCTCGGTCCAAACCTGTTCTTCCCTTGAACGCAAGATATTTTTCAGAAGTGTTTTTCATAACTGAAACTAGCAGTTAAGCACCAAAAATAGCAGAAACACCATAAAAGTCGTCCACATGACACGTGCACTTCTAAGTCTTATTAAAGTCATTGTAGATATTTTGTAAGCAGTGTGCGCCTCTGTTTTGTTTGCGCACAAATGCTTGTGAAAGCGAAACTATAAACCAGTGGCATTGTATAAACAGTAGGATATTGAAGGAATAGTTCACCCAAAAATGAACATGTTCTGAAAATGTACTCACCCTCAGTCCATCCAAGATGTAGATGAGTTTGTTTCTTCATCAGATTTGGAGAAATGTAGCATTGCATCACTTGCTCACCAATGGATCCTCTGCAGTGAATGGGTGCCATCAGAATGAGAGTCCAAACAGCTGATAAAAACATCACAATAATCCACGAGTAATCCACACCACTCCAGTCCACCAGTTAATGTCTTGAGAAGCTAAAATCTGCATGTTTGTAAGAAATTAATTCAGTATTTTTAACTTCAAACTATATCTTCTGGCTAAAATACCAGTCCTCTATCCATAATATTGCTTTCAAAATAGTCATCTCATCTGAATCAGGAGAGAAATATTCACAGATCAAGCACTGTTTACAGTCCAAAACAGTTTTAAATAAATATGCTGGTTGATTTTGATGTGAGGTGGACTTTTTCACTGGAGGAAGCATTATTATGGATTATGGACTCATATTTTAGCTGGAAGCAATGGTTTGAACTTAAAAAAAAAATAATGATGGATTTGTTTCTTACAAACATGCAGATTTTGGCTTGACGAGACATTAATTGATGGACTGGAGTGTTGTGGATTACTTGTGGAATATTGTGATGTTTTTATCAGCTGTTTGGACTCTCATTCTGACGGCACCCATTCACTGCAGAGGATCCATTGTTGTATGTAATGCTAAATTTCTCCAAATCTGATGAAGAAACAAAGTCATCTACATCTTGATTGGCCTGAAGGTGAGTGCATTTTCAGCAAATTTTAATTTTTGGGTGAACTATTCCTTTAAGTGAATCTTTGAACTGTGTAATGAAAAACAGGTTGCCCCTAAAGTTATTAGTTATTTGTACATCTTGAGCTCTGTGTCTGTCTGTAGAGATGCAGTGGGGGGTAAATGAGGGCGTCCCAGACCCCTGCAGCTGTCTGGACGTCTGACATTACACCAGCATTGATCAGGAATCTTCTGCCAGCAGGGCATGTTCACAAGACTGTATTTATATCTCTCACACACGCTCATCACGTAGCACCCGCTGTCATTTCTCAACTTTAACATCTGCATTCACTCCAGTGAGCGTCATTGACAGATATACTTTAAGGCCTGTTTGTGGTTTGTTTGTGCATCCATGGTTTTTAATAGTGCATTCCAAAAAATGATGGTAATATTACATGTCTTTTTTCCATGTTGTCTACACTGCCATTTAAAGGTAAGCTAGTAAGATAATAAAGTGGTCAGTAAGATATTTTTTTTTTATTCCACAAGGATGCATTAAATTGATCAAAAGTGACAGTAAAGACATTTATAATGTATAAAATATTTATATTTCAAATGATGTTCTTTTGAACTTTCTATTCATCAGAGAATCCTAAATGCATGACAAAAGTATGAAGCAGCACCACTGTTTTCAACGATGATAATAACAAATGTTTCTTGAGCAGCAAATCAGCATATTAGAATGATTTCTGAAGGATCATGTGACACTGGAGTAATGATGCTGAAAATTCAGCTTTGCATCACAGGAATAAATTAAAATGTAAAATATATTCAAATAGAAAATGGTTATTTTAAATTGTGATAATATTTCATAATATTACTCTTTTTACTGTATTTTTGATTGAATAAATGCAGTCTCTGGGAGTATAAGTGACTTTAAAAAAATCTTACAGACCCCATAACATTTGATCCCAAACTTACTGTAAAAGAAACTTGCATTTTAAAGAACAAGAAAAACTTATTAAAAACTTATTAAAACTTAAGTGTAGTTTTGAGTAAACATTCATCTGTAAAACAGTTTGGAACTTAAACAGGAAACATAAGTGTGTTGTTGATCTTTCCAGTTTGTACAGTAAGTCCCTAAAATCCAGTCTGACCATCTTCTGCTTACAGTACAAACCACAAACCATCTGTATAAACAGTCATTCAGTGTCGTGGCCTCCTCTGATCAGGGTATATGATAGTATTAGCATAACTGTCTTGATGAATCATGACAGCGTTTGTTATTTTAAACCAACAAACTCAGGCAGTTTCAGTGTTCATAATTATATAGTGCTGTAATAATAGGCCTAATGTTATATAAGACTCCTCCAGTCTGGATCAGGATGAGCCCAGAAACTGCCAGCAATACCGTTTAACAGATGCTTTGTAATTAAGGCTTTAAGAAACCATCACTTTGACATGCGTAATATGAACAATGATTCAGAGATCAGTGATCAAGAACTGCGTTATCTTACAGCTTCCTGTGGAAAGCAACAAGTTATGCTGACATCGAATCAGTGGGGCTCGTTTCCAAGAACTTGATTAATTAAAGATAATGTACTGAAGCGCTTGTTGCACGTATACAGTGAGAAGAAAAATTAAGAAACAGACTTCTGAGCAGTTATATCTCTGTCTCCGTTCTGTCATATTGTAGATTGATATCAGACAGGCAGATCCTAAGTGAATGGTGCAAATGATCTGTTTTCAAATGTATTTGGAGTTAAATTTGTTAATGTATTAATGATTCATATTTTTATAGTGTTATATGAATATAAAATTTTAATTAAATAATACTTTTATATATAAATAAATTTAACATACATAAAATATGTAGTTTTTTATTTAATTAGTTATTTATTTAATAATAATAAATAATAATAATAATAATAATAATAATAATAATTATTATTATTATTATGGAAATTGTTGCTGTTGTTGTTGTTTTCTCCCCAGTTTTCAGTTCCCTCTAAATATGAGTATTGGTTTTGGCCATTAAAAAACACATCACACATCAGTGGAGCAGTAGATTTCGCTATTTGCTGCTTGTATTGATATTTGTCTGTTTTATTTTTGCTCTTTGCCCCGCTGCGCTCCTATTTTTAGGCATTGAGCCGTCACCTCAAAGGGGAGCCCGTATAGATGAAGTTCTCGCCCTCAGAGCCACACAGCATTAAAAATACACAGCATCTGTTATCAAAGTGCAGATCGAAGTGCGTGAATTCTGACCCAATTCTTTCTTTCCATGGCTGTATTTGTGTAGCAGCGAGCATGTGTGAGACATTTGAGACGTGACCACCTGGTCAATTCTGCTATTCTGGTTATAATAGCAGCCCTGTTGCTGCCTGTCATTAAAGTAACTGTTTTATCACGCTATGAGTCATTTTAAATGTGCAATACAGTTTTTTAATTTTTTTTATTTATTTTTTTTTATTGTAGAATTGAAAAACAACAACAAAAAAGTTTTGCAATTAAACACTTTGCAAATAAAAATGAAAAAAAGTGAAAATATTTATTTGGAATTTGACAAATCAAAATATCTGATTATTATAACAAATTAATCACGGTAACATCAGAACAAAAACAGTGTCACAGTTGGTTTTATCTACACTTGAGTTAAGAATAAAAGGCCAAAAACAGTACAATTTTATAAAAATATTAGTGGTGTCAAAATTAGCGCGTTAACGCATGCGATTAATTTTTTCAGTTTAACGTGTTAAAAATATTTAACGCAATTAATGCAGGGGCGGGGCTAGGCTTGGCCATCCCACTCACAACTGCTGTTTCTGTCATTTTTTTTTCAGTCGCATAACGTTTTTACGATCAAATCAAACGGGAGACGTTTCAGACGCGCGCTCCACTTCACTTCAGCGGCCAGGCGCGAGTCAAACGAGCGCGGAAACTGTACTGTGCTCGGAGCGCGCGCTCTTCAACTGCACTCTTCAACTGCAACTGCACAAAGGTGCCGGCGCGCTGTAGCCTGTATCATTTCATATCAAAGCGCAAAATAAACTACGTGCATGCAATGACGTAGTCAGTGAAGTCATGAAGTTACCAAAAAGGCGATTAAAGCTGCCTTAAATCTGTGCATGCATGTAATATATTTTATATGAGTCACATTTAAGGACATGTCTCTGAAATGGTTTTCAAACTCTCCTAGAGCAGGCCAGCTCTGTCTCCCTCATCTAACACACTTGAATCAACTCGTCAGCTCATTAATAGACTTTAAGACCTGTCAGAA
>JAFVLL020034629.1:0-18552 GCA_021397915.2 Tor tambroides
ACACACACACACACACACACTCCTCCAGCAGAGCCGCCTGGTACAGGAAGGCACTAGTAAAGGCTGCAAGAACAAAGCTCTCAATATATCTGACACCAAACCCCATTCAGCTTAACCCGTGGGGCAAATAAACAACAGACGTTACAGTGCATGTCTGAAGAAGAGCAGATGTGTGAGAACCTCCAGACTGATAATGAAACTTCAGAAACCAAAAATCACACTTGAGACTCACACCGTCGCCGTTAGAATCTCACAGTCTCGTCATCAGGATCTTCACACGGTTTAATGCGTTTTAACCCTGCGCACAGGAACGTCCCACACTTGGCATTTTCAGGGTTAACAAAACTTACCAAGATCGAATGTTACAGTAATCACAAGCTGCTTTAATGCTTTATTAAAGTCGCAATAGCTGATTGTGATGTGGATCTGAGTGTAACAGATTATCAAAAAAGAACAAATGTTGGGCGGGGCTTGGTTATGTGCATCGGTTGTTGATCGGATGTTCGGACGTGGGCGTGGCTCTTAAAAAATGTATGCAGAAGAGCGTGAGCTTAAGAGCATGAAATGATTAGAGAAATCCTGCATACGTCACCAGAGAAGAAGAAGAAGATCCGGTTATGATATTCTCCATTAAACATTACCAGATTAAAACCTTTTTTAAAAAATGAAACATATGCATGCATGAATCATTCACAATATGATCTATAACATGCATTTTTTACATGCATGCCAACTTTATCTATTTGCTTTGTACAGCCACAGAAAAATCCTCAAATTGTGTTTCGTTTCTGAGGGAAACAGCTAAAAATGTAGAGCAAGCACGTTAACTAGGGAGAAGAAATAGCTTTTTGACTTACATCTCAGAAGATTGAAGACAACTAGAATGGATTTATGTGGCAAAATTTCCACTTCTGTCTTTGAAGCACAACACTGAGGCCGACTGTTGTCTGATTGACGTGCAGACAATCAAAAACATCATCTATATCTGTTAGCCCAACTTGACTTTGATATCAGTGGGCTAAAGCCTGAAAAAGATGTTACTGCTTCAGTCAAACTGAAACCATTAAAATGCATGTAATCTCACTTTGAGTCGCATTACCCCGCCAACCCGCTCACACAATCAACACGAGACACTTTCACACCGGTTTACCACATTTATGAAGGACTTACAGCATAAAGCAACCTGTTGAACTTGCTGAGTTTGTGAAATACCAGCATGAAGAAATTGATGACCCTTAAACCTCATCAGATCTGACTCGTGTGTTCTTATCAGAATTACATAACTAATGACATTCGTCCGGGATGCAATATGAGGGTGGTAGTAAAAATTATGAGGTACTGTTTATATTACTGGCACTTCTCACATTATGTTTCTGACTAAAGATGCATGGTTAGTCTGCATTAGAATCAACGCTGAATATTTAATGTAACTGCAGCAAACTGGGAAATGCATGCAATCTCTGAAGCACTTGTGTGTTTTGGCTCATGTTCACCCAACAACAATGCAAGGAAAAGTCTTCTACAAAGTCACTTCGGCACCAGCAGCTTCCTCACACACACAGTTAGCGGCCCGGACTGTGAGGTCACTTCCTGTACAGGATGTAAGGCTGTATCTGATTGGCTGAGAGGCTCATTAATAGCCCTCACATGGGGCAGAAACGTATGTAATATACACACGGTCTGATGGGTAAAAGTCACAGCAGACTGCACAACATCAACCACCTCCTACGTCAGACTTTGGTCACGACTAACAGTGTTCTGACATCCTTTTGACACATAAAACTAAAAAGCCCTTGTGCTAATATGGGCAGTGTTTGCCAGGAAAAGGAAAAACTAATTGTGTCTGTCGTAGCTCAGCAAAAAAGGAGATTTGTGTGCCGCTTGCTCTTCAGAGCGAAGTAGAGGTAGTTTATTGCAAATGCAACTAGTTGTCAAAAATAACAAAAGTCTTTTGCAATCACAAAAATTTGTGTTGCATTGCAAAAAACTTGCTGCAGCACTGCATCTGTAAACCTGCAGCAGATGCATCCATGCACTGACACACAATGTTTTAATCTCATCCACCCACGTTAAGCTGTAAAGCACGCTGTAAACAGGTCTGTGCCCAGATGAAACTCGCGCTGCAAACCCGGGTCACGGTTCAACTCGACGTCTGCAGCAAACGCAGCGCGTGGATTTGTTTGTGAAAATCCAGAGATGCCGCACTGCTCAGAAAACACCTTTTGATGTCAATCACTGTGTGCGGAGCACATTAATTCATAAAGACCATGCCTGTTTTACCCAGCCTGTTAATATCACATGAGTAATGATCTCATTTCAGCTGCTGGAATTATTCAATAGCACAAACTCACATGATAACACCACATCAAAACACACACACACTCCCAAATCAACAACATCAGAGGATCATCATGGGATATAACAGTCTCCACACTTTCGCATGGCAACCGTTTACAGCTAATAACGAACTAACGGCCTTTTTCACACCAAGACAGATATTCAGTGCGATAAACATGAACGGCTGTTAATGCATCTGTTCAGACCGACACAAACATATGCATGCTGTCAATGCGACAGATTTTTACAAAGAGGAGATGCAATCGCTTTCCATCACACTGCAAAGAAAACTAGCCAGCCAATAGGATTCACACCTTTGGTCACATGCTCAGAAACGCTGCTGTTACGTAAAACCACAACCTGGTGGCGCTGTATTTAGTATTTTACTAAGCGACAGAGAATAGCAGAGAAAGAACCTGGATCCGAATCATGGTGTTGTTTGATAAACATTTAGCGAATACAAAAATCTGAATTATGTGTTTGAAAACACGCAAATATTGTTTGATTCTTTGTAACGAGTGGATGTCAGTAATGTAAAGTTACGTAGCATTTTGTGTCTTTGGAGTAACCAGAATATTTCTGCTTTTCTAAACGTTTCTTTTTCTAATCAGGCCGTTTAGACCCCTCCCTTTTTTTACGTATTGAGAAAATCGCATGCAAAAATTGGACGAACATTCATGGGTTTTAGCAATTAAAGTCGCAATGAAACGGAAATAGCGACAAATCTTTTGCACCGAGACGTACATCTGAGTGCAACGGGTTATCAGAAATAAATAAATAAATAAATAAATAAATAGGGCAGGGACATGTTTCTGTCCATCAGTTGTTGATTGGATGTTGAGATGTGGGCGTGGCTCTTGAAAACGGAGGCGGGGCTTAATGTGAGCTTGCAGCTGATTGTAAGAAAGGGGCGGGGTTTTAGTGAACAAATGATTGGCAGATGTCACCAGAGAGATTCTGTCATTTCACAGAAAATTATGATGTAAAAATGAAAAATATGCATTGATGAATTGTTCACAATAAGATCAATGCATTGTGAATTTATATTTCATGCTGACTTTGAGGCACCGTCTGCAGCAGAGTAGATAAAACACATCTGTCAGTGTGAATGCGTGCATGCAGGACAGCGCCGCAGGTAGACACGCATGACGGAAAACTGTCAAGCGGATCAGACAGGCAGAACAGAACTCTTCCTCCAGCAGACGAAGGGTGTGGACCGTCTCCAAATCACACACACATGTACCTGAACACTTCATAAAGCCTTTAAAGGTCGCAAAAACTCTCACTAATGCACCTGATCAAAGCAGAAGCTCAAATGCCAGCGAAGCCTTGCTGTTTAAAGGACAGCTCTGTATAATCCTCAGCAGACATCTCGATTTAAAATGAGGAACATTCTTGAGCGAGGTTATCTGTCAGACAGGCATGTCAATATTAGAGAAGTCAAATAACACAAAACAACCCGTTAAAGACCTGAAGGCATTGTCTGTACTGCAGCTCATGCAGTTGATAAACATGCTTTGTTTTGATGCTGATTTGTTTGGACGCCAAAGAGAAATAATAAATCATGAGTGATTTTAGCCGAGCTGAAGAACATCAAGAGTCTCTTTCACCATTAAAAACCCACAGGTTTGGGTCATTTACCCTGGTAAAACCAAGGCATTCTTTGAGGTACAATGTAAATCTTATTAAAACATGGTAATTCATATCATACCAAAATACCACGGTACCACCACGGAGACTCTACTTTTAACTTTGTTTATATTCCACAGATGTTTTATATGGAAACTAAACACAGGATGTGATGAAAATATCCAGTTCTGATAGTTGTCAAACTGTTTAAGTAACTAACGATAATATACAAACACCAGAAATACTGTAAGACCACATTAGTAGCTATTATTAACAACACAATTATTATCTGCAACAAAAGCCAAATATGATTATATTTGTGACCCTGGAGCACAAAAGCAGTCTTAAGTAGCACAGATATATTTGTGGCAATGGCCAATACATACATTGTATGGGTCAAAATTATCCATTTTTCTTTTATGCCCAAAATCATTAGGATATTAAGCTATTAATATCATGTTCCATGAAGACATTTTGTAAATTTCCTACTGTAAGCATATCAAAACTTCATTTTTGATTAGTAATATGCATTGCTAAGAACTTCATTTGAACAACTTTAAAGGAGATTTTCTCAATATTTAGATTTTTTTGCACCCTCAGATTCCAGATTTTCAAATATTGTCCTATCCTAACAAACCATACATCAATGGAAAGCTATTTATTCAGCTTTCAGATGATGTATAAATCTCAATTCAGTTAAAAAAATGACCCTTAGGACTGGTTTTGTGCTCCAGGGTTACATTTATGCTACAGTTCGACGTTCCGATTCAAAACTGCGTCGCGATTCGAGTCTGAACGCAACGGTCCCGCGTATCGATTTATTGATTTATCACAGATCGATACTCACACAGACAGACAACATCACCCCAACAACTCGGAGCAAACACACTCGAAACACAGCCGAAGCCGCAGCGCCTGGAAATGCCGCAGTAGAAAGTACGCGAGCAAACCGAGCCGTTTAACGGACACAAGCGTTCAGAAAGTTGCTGAGGAGCGAGAGGAACGACCTCCCTTCCTCCGCTCCCGTGTGTGCCGCCGAAGACGCGACAAACCGCGCTGTTTACTCTAACAGTTTGAGCGGATTCCCGGGAAACGCGTTGTAGCGGCAGAACCCGCCGGTGACGTGTATGTGCTACTTACTTACCGCGCGCGGAACGCCGTTATATTCCAAACGTTAATCGCGGGAAAGTGCGCTGATGAAGCGGCGGACGCTGGAGAGATCGGTCTCCGGTCTGAAGTCACTCCTCCTGGGCGGGGCCAGACAGCGGCACCGCGCTCACATCCTGCAGGAAATCACTCTCATCTTCTTCACGTGTCTGTCTGTCTAAATACATTCCAGTTATGATACATTGTAACAGCGATGACAAATATCGGCCTATATCAAGTAAATAACCACACTGACAAAAGTATCATGGTAAAACCATTTGTTTTTGGACATGTAGCGTACCATGGTTTTGTTTTTTTAAGGAAATGATATTAAATTGTACAAAAAAACTTCAGGAAAACACTGAAGAGCACCGATATTAAACCTTATAAGTAACAAACGAAGCTAAAACAAGAGGGAAAAAATTCAAATAAATAAAAGTAAAATCAATACAATTTTAAATAAATATGTCACAGTGATATATTTGTAACTTTGATGACAAACATCACCAGACCGATATCGGCCTATAACGAGTAAATAACCACACTGACAAAAATACCATGGTAAAACCTTGTTTTTAGACATGTACCATGTTTTTTTTAAAAGGAAATTATATTAAATTGCACAAAAAAACTTCAAGAAAACACTGAAGAGCACCGATATTAAACCTTATAAGTAACAAACGAAGCTAAGACAAGAGAGAAAAAGAAAAAGAAATAAAAGTAAATTTTAAAAATGTTTTATTCTATATATTTGTCAAAGTAAAAGTAGTAATAAATGAATACATAAACCAAGTACATGGATTAATGGTAACCATTCATTTTCTGACTTTATATATTATTCAACTTTAGTCCAGACTCAAGGTCTATTAGCAAGAGACACACAATACAAAACAATACTAAAAAAGACAGTTATACCAACACTTCCTCATATTTCATCATATTTTGCGTAATTTCTGTGATTGTTTTCATTGCTAATAGAACTTAAAAACATTATCAGCTGTCTTTTCTGTCTGCTGTTTTGTTGTTCATTTATTGATTGCCAAGGTTTCAAAGCATGAACTAAAAAACACAAGCAGATGTACAGACTTGATATAGGCCTATAGATAGGATAGAGAAAGCAATGGTTATAAAATAAAGAATATTAAAAATTTGCTAGGTAGCACAGGTTTATTAACTTAAAGATGAAATAGCTTGGATGTATTGCTATATTTATTTTTCAAAAACACTAAATAATGCTTTGCTGACTGAATATATTACGATGAATGTGAAATTCAGCAAGCAACATTAAAAAATTCATAATCAAGTAGCTTACTCATTCTTTTTTTTTTCTTTTTTTTTTGATCTAAGTAAAGAAACCAACCAACACATCCTTAAACAACACTGAAAAGCAAATTATGGTTTATAAACTACTAAAAATCAGTCCAGAATAAAATCATAAAAAAAAGGAAGCACAGTTTCACTAGAAGCAAAAACAAACAAACAAAAAAAACAACTTTTGTCTATATCTAATTTAAATCTTTATAAGTGCTTTGGCTGGGTGAAATTTATGTAATATTTGTGTGCTAAATAATTATTCTTATAAATTAAAAAAAAATTAAATATGATGAGCCTCTTTTCTGACACATTGCCTTTTAATTAAAACAATTAATATTTAATAACTTGATAAAAATGTTGGGGGGGAAATGGAAAAAAACAGTACTGTTCTTATTAAAAAATAAGAAGAAGAAATAAAAAAGTGTAAAAGAATAAGAAGAACATTGGAATTTAAAAATTGCAGTGTCTGTACAGGGAAAGAAATTAAACTTTTCATGAAGGGGCATCTGCACCATTGATTTCCCTACTGAATTATGATATTTAATATGGACCTTTTTAAAATAATTGAGAACAATGGAACAAAAACAATGCTGGTTCCTAAAGAAGAAGAAGAAAGCCAGGAATAGGAAGCTATGATAATTGTACAGTGACAGAAATGAACTTCTCCATTACTTCTCTTAAATTTCATGAGTGCTGATGAAGCTTTATTGAACATCATTATACATGAAGAGTCATGAGACCAGTGTTTATCCAAATGAAACGGATGCAAGAGGGAAAACAGCATTTGATATTCTAACGGTCTCGCCACATATCCCTAAAAACTAGGTCAGCACTGAGTGTGTGTGTGTGTGTGTGTGTGTGTGTGTGTTTTGCACATCCTCTTAAGATGGTGACTGAGTGCTGCTCTCTTCAGTCTGTGCATTTTTGATAAGCATCATCATCATCATCATCCTCCTCTTCCGTCTCCTTCTCTTCTGCTGTATAATGTGTGTGTCACAGACAGACGTTTCCCTGCAGGGAGAGAGAGAGAGAGAGAGACGGGTGGAGGAGACATTAGTGAAGAAATGACTGTGATTATGGGATGCATATGTCAAACACGCTGGTTCTTATTTGAAATACTGCAACTAGTCTGGAAAGAGATGGGTTCATGTTTGCAGCATCATCCCTGATAGAGACGTACAGCTCAGTTTGTCTGCATTATTTCATAAAATCTCAGCCTGATGCTGAAACTAGAAAGACACACGAATGGTGCCACATGTAATGTTCCATAACACTGCAAATCATCCCGTCACCTGCGTCTCTAACAGTTGCTTTGCTGCGTATCGATCGGTTCTGCAGCTGAACAGGCCTGTGAGGGTCCAAACAGGCACTTCATCAAAGCGTCCCATCGAGACCTTCAGCATGTCAGCATGTCTTAAATCATGTTCATCTGCTTAAGCACCTTCCAGACAATCCATTACAAATCGATTAGAGCCACATCGATCGCAATTATGCACGTGCTTGTATTGTACTAGTGCTGATAGTAAATTGAGTTATGTCTGCACTGATCATAAACTACTGTACACTAAAAGCTTCCTCAATCATAATCTCAGCCTGAAATCCTGCTTTAACCACAGTAATCTTTCTCTTATATCTTCATTTCACTGAAGTGTTTTCAGAGCAGAACATGAAGACTGGACCGGAGCGCTACAACAACATGAACTGGGTTTGGTTTTGACACAAGCTCTTTGTCAGGTCAGATGAGAATATGAATAGTTAAAGATGAGTTGTACGTCTTAAAGCTCCTCTCCAGCTGTCCTGGGCTCCTCAGAGATGCTCTCGGTTTCTGTCTGTCAGACTTCACGCAACTCTGAGCAGGTTTGGATTTTGGTTTCTTTTTTGCTGTGCAGTCAAAGCCAGCAGTGGTAAATTCTCATGAATAAATCACACGGCGTTAACACAACACACACTCAACCGTAGACTTCATTCAGGACACCTAATGCTAGTTAGATTTTATAAGCACAGCAAACAGCTCTCTTCAGACAGATACTGTACACACATGTTTACTAAGACCTAAGCAACTACTCTAAACAGATTTTCATTTGCAACTAAGCTGATGTTTTTATTCAAAGAGATTTACATTGCATTCAAAGTAAACATTTTATCAGTTTATGCATTTCCTGTGAATCAAACCTGTGTTTGAGCTACAGGAATGAATACCCTAGCAACAGCCCAGAACTCCCTAGCAACAACCCAGAATTTCTTAGAAACGCCCTAGCAACAGCCAAGAACTCCCTAGGAACACCTAGACAACAACACAAAACTTCCTAGAAATGCCCTAGCAACAGCCCAGAACTCCCTAGAAACACCTGAACAACAACCCAGAACTTCCTAGAAACGCCCTTGCAACAACCTAGAACTTCCTAGCAACAACCCAAAACTCCCTAGCAACACCTGAACAACAACCCAGAACTCTCTAGCAACGCCTGAACAATAACCCAGAACTTCCTAGAAACGCCCTAGCAACAACCCAGAACTTCCTAGCAACAACCCAAAACTTCCTGGCAACACCTGAACAACAACAACAACACAGAACTCCCAAGCAACAGCCTAGCAACAACCCAAAACTACTTTTGAAACACCATAGCAACAACCCAAAACACCCTTGCAATGAACAGAATAGAATATTTACTAGAACTCCATAATAATAGCTGAGCAATAACCCAGAACTTCCTAGAAACACCCTAGCAACAACCTAGAACTTCCTAGAAATGCCCTAGCAACAACCCAAAACTCCCTAGCAACACATGATCAACAAACGAGAACTCTCTAGCAATGCCCTAAGAACAACCAAGAACTTCCTAGCAACACCCTAGCAACAGCCCAGAACTCCTTAGTAACACATGAGCAACAACCCAGAACTTCCTAGAAATGCCCTAGCAACAACCCAAAACCCCCTGGCAACACCTCAACAACAACATAGAACTCCCTAGCAACAGCCTAGCAACAACTCAGAACTCCTTTGCAACACCTCAGCAACAACCCAAAACTCCCTGGCAATGCCCTGACAACAATCCAGATCTCCTTGGCAACACCCTAGCAACAACCCAGAATTCCTTGGTAACACCCTAGCAACAACCCAGAACTCCCTAGCAACTCATAGGCACACCTCACCTCACCTCCAGAGCTCTATTGTTTGAGGTATAGAAATGAACACCCTAGCAACAACCCAGAACTCCCTGGCAGCACCCAAGCAATGGCCCAAAACTCCCTAGCAACTCATCAGAACACCTTGCCTCATCTCCAGTGCTCTGCTGTAAGACCTACAGGAATAAACACGCAAGCGACATTCCAAAACTCCCTAGCAACAACCCATAACTCCCTGGTAACATCCCAGAACTTCCTTTCTAGCAATAACCAAGAACTCCCTGGCAACACCATAGCAACCCGTCAGAACACGTAAGTTACGGTGAAGTAAATATCATACGGCAGGTTTTGTTCAGAAAGTGTTCAGTCGTGCATTATATACTGAGCTTCATGAAGAGATTTCAGCTTTGATTGAGGTGCGATGAGCAGATAATAAAACAAAAGAGCCTCTGATATTCATCTGTTCCAGAGCACAGTCACCGGTGTTGATCTGCAGGGACTGTGTGAAACAGCATCTGGCGTTTTAATGTAGGCTGTCATACAGTCTGTTTTTTCAGTGTTGACCTTGAAGCACAACACAAATGTGACAGAGCCGCCTCTCACCGATCATCATCAGAACCTTCTCCTGTTTTTAATTAGTCTTCAGATGATCAGCACAGTACAGTTATTGTTACTTGTGTCGCTCAGATCGCCGCGGCTCATTCCAATCAGTCCGTTCCTGCAGTCAGACACAATCATCAGTGACTCCTCATTAGGAACAGCTCAAAACATTTACATATTGATGAATGACTGATGTTCAGAGTCAGTGTAAATCAGTCATGAGTGGTCTGACTTCTAGAAGAGTGGAACACTGTGACTGTAATATATAGTGCCTGTATACTAGCAAACAAAAAGAATTTAACAATTTGCAATTTAACAAAATTCACACATCATTTTGAATAATCAAGTATTAGACTGCAATGAAACATGGGTTAATGTAATTTCTTGTAAACATCACGTGTGAACTCATTTTCTGTCTTGTTTTATGTGCTCCACTTCCCTGAGCTCATCCTAATGCAGCTTCACTCTGAACTTCAAAAGCAACAGCGCCACCTAGTGCTTCAACTCTATTACTACCACATGCAGGCTTCTGAACAGATGAAGCTTAATATATATATATATTTTTTTTTTTTTTTTGTGGACAAAGAACACTATATATATATATATATATATATATATATATATAGTGTTCTTTGTTCACAAATAGCTACATAATTATGTTCTTCACAAAAAGTAAAATAATGAATGCATTTGGATTCATGCATTAAAACAGTGTATTCATTTATAATAACATGAAAATTAATGTTGGCTGGCATAATCAGTCAGTAGCAGAATATTTCCACATTGCAGATAATAAATCCTACAAACAGATATGAGTTTACTGAACTATGGTGGATATTTTAGGACAAGGGCGCCACCTTCAGGAATGGATATCAAACTACACACACAATCGAAGTTTCTCTGGCTCTCTCTCTCTCTCTCACACACACACACACACACAGAGAGAGAGAGAGAGAGAGAGAGAGAGAGAGAGAGAGAGAGAGACAGACCTGCTGCAGCTGAAATCCAGTCTGGTTTATACTGTGTTGGCTTCAAAATACAAACTAGTGCATGGTAATATTTCTGAAATAGATCTAGTTGTGCTTTATTAATGTCTTGTAATGGATTTCAATCTTATTTTTTCATATTTTATTCTTTCATTCAGTAAAAGCATTTGCTCTCCATAAAAGAACAAAACCAGGACAGGAGGAAAAGATCAGCTGTTGTCTTTGTGTTTACTTCTGTTTCTAATGTTCATTCATACTAGAATCACCTTCCTGTGTCTGTAATCACTTCAGCATGCGTTGGAGGTTTTTGTGACACAGTCCAGCATTCACACAGGCACAGAATGTGACAGAGCTCAGCTTTGATGCTGGCTGAATTCAGATCCAGTTTTTATTTCCATTAAGTATTCTTTAACCTCAATAACTTGATCTTTTGATTAAAACAAAATGTGTGTATAATCTTTATCTTTATCCTAAAAGTTTTAAAATTTTATGATATAGACTGAAACACAATGTTCGACATACTGATATTTTAATAATGGAACTCTGTTTAATGAATATATGTTTTTGGCTATAATCTGTCATCAGATCTGAAGGTACCAGGTTTCAGCTCAGTGTTTCAGTGATCAGCTTTTGTATAATTTTCTCTCTGGGCCGCTGGTAAACGAGGCTAATCCATATGTGGATCTCAAACTGAAGCAATCCAGCAGAGATTTGGTAAAAAATAGCCGTGTCTGAACAGAGGCCTTTGTGTGGCTCTTTATGTAACAGAAGCTGCAAGTGCTTTTGTCCACAATATGAAATATTGCTTGTGTAGAGCAAATACACAATCACCTCAGTTCCACAGATGGATCCTCACAGGGGAACGAGCAGAAATGCTCTCTGTTTACAGCATGTATTGAGTGTGCACTTTCATCCTCTTGCGGGCCGGTGAGCTGAGAGTCACTCACGTGCAGGACAGACGTGGAGCGCGGCCAGCAGTGCAGCTGACAGATGCAGCGCAGAGAATCCCCTTACATGTGCTGCTTACACTAATACACACGTCAGCCAACACAAACTTACTTAGAAAACATCACAACTAACATGCTGTTCTGTTCTATATGATCTTCTTCCAAACAGGTCATATAGAGAGAATCTGCACATTAAACACAGAGTAGATTACAGTTCAGTCTTCATCAGAACACAGCTGCTCTTGCACAAAAGCATCAGGATCCCATTGTGTGTACTATCCTGCCGCTTACTATAGTAACAGTGTGTGTACTGTACTGCCACTTACTATACCGTTAGTTACTATAGTAACAGTGTGTGTACTGTACTGCCACTTACTATAGTAACTGTGTGTACTGTACTGCCACTTAATATACAATACTGCCATCTACTATAGTGACAGTGTGTGTACTGTACTGCCACTTACTATACTGCCAGTTACTATAGTAATAGTGTGTGTACTGTACTGCCAGTTACTATAGTAACAGTGTGTGTACTGTACTGCCACTTATTACACTATACTGCCACTTACTATAGTGACAGTGTGTGTACTGTACTGCCATGTAATATACTATACTGACACCTACTATTGTGACAGTGTGTGTACTGTACTGCCACTTACTATACTGCCAGTTACTATAGTAACAGTATTATTATAGTAGTACAGTAGTACAGTAACAGTAGTACTATAGTGTGTACTGTTCTGCCACCTAATATACTATACTGGCACCTACTATATTAACAGTGTGTGTACTGTACTGCCACTTACTATACTATACTGCCACTTACTATAGTAACAGTGTGTGTACTATACTGTCAATTACTATACTATACTGTCATTTACTATAGTAACAGTGTGTGTACTATACTGTCAATTACTATACTATACTGTCACTTACTATAGTAACAGGGGGTGTACTATATACTGCCAGTTACTATAATAACAGTGTCTGTACTATAGTAACAGTGCATGTGTCCTATGCTGCTGGTTACTATAGTAACAATGTGTGTACAATTCTGAGGGTTACAATAGTCACATTTTCTATACTATTCTGAGGGTTCCCATATTAACAGTGTGGGTAGGTACTATACTCTGGGTTACCATAATAACAGTGTGTACCATAGCAACATTGTGAGTGTACCATTCTGAGGGTTACCATATTAATAGTGTGTGTACAACAGTAAAAGTGTCTGTACTATTTTATAGGGTAGCAATAGTCATAGTGTACTATACTGCAGGTTACCATAGTAACAATATGTGTGCTACAGTAACAGTGAGTGTACTATGCTGTGGGTTACTATAGTAACAGTGAGTGTACTATGCTGTAGATTACCATAGTAACAGTGTGTGTGTACTATGCTGCAGGTTACTATAGTAACAGTGTGTACTGTACCCAAGGTTGCCATAGTAACAGTGTGTGAGTGGGTGTGGCCCAAAGCTTCACCAAGGTCTGAGCTGGAACAATGGAAGGAAACAGCCGGGCCGTTAATCTCACACACACACACACACACACACACACATGCACACAGTTACAGCACACTGCCCTTAGTTGAAGACGCTGAAGTGAAAAAGCAAACAGAAACAGGAAGGCATGTTGCATTTGATCTGTAAAGGAGAACTGAGGGATAAAGACACGTTACAGTATAAACACAGAGCATGAGAGAAGAATGCGGATGGACTGAAACAGACATGAGTGAGAATATTCAGATGAAAAAGTTATTAAATATACAGTTATATTTACAGTATGTTTCAAAGCAGCTTTACAGAGAATTGCGGTGAGCAACACAAAGCTGAATGAAGGGAAAACCTCCTTAAGATGTTCAAGTAGATGAGGAAGAAACATCAACATCCTCTGCTGACACATATTTAAACAAACATTATTTATCTCTCATCACTGAATCAACCTGAAGACATTCATTTATACCAACAAAATTCATTTTATATGGGTTACATATTTTTCAAGGTAATAACTGCAGGTTGACATTTTTACAGTGTACACACTTATAACACTACTGATTGTTGTAATGTCGAGGTATTTACATACAATTTAAAATAATACTATTGACATTTATGGTTTTGTCTATTAATTTTATGCCAGCAAAAATATAATTACTTAAAAACAAGCTTAATGATAACAATGAGCTTCTTCGTGAGGATCTTGCAGAGGTCACGGTCAAAGTACCTGGCGCGTGACACACACACATACGCACGCACGCACGCCGTGACGTCACGCGATGATGAGGGCCTCAGCACCATCTGTCTGTCAGACAATAGCGGCTCCTGCTTCTGTGTGTCCGCGACATCACCAGCGATATTAACGATAGTAACGCATCAGAGCGACACGGGACTCGACTCACAGGTCAGATCACAGTCACTATTTCTGCTTCGTAAATGTCATGTGTTTGTAATACTAGCGCTTTTTGACGTTGCCGGTGGCGGTTGCTATGGGCAGGAGACCTGTTGCTATGGAGCGCGCGCTATCGATACAACATTGTCTTTGTCCGGCTGCAGACAATAAACATGAAAATCTGCATGATGCAGCGATGCATGCGAGTCTGACTGCTGCAGGTCTGCTGCTCAAGGGCTTCTCTTTCACACCTCGCCAGGTCTGATGCTATTCTGTTACATTTGTTTCTCCTACAATTCCTCTGAAGAAACAGAAACAGACACAAATGTATCACTGGCTGTCATTTGTGACACAATTGTATCAGTGTGTATCTCGTCAAATCTGACAGACGCGGTTAAGGCTTTCTTTTTTATTTCATTGATTTCTTCAGGTAACTGTTTGGGTTTCATCATTAGCAGATGGATTTTGGTGATTGTTGATGTTCTGATTGTGTGTGGATGGTCTATCTGACCCTATTGTAGAACATGAAGCTCTTGCTGGACTGAGAACATTTACCACAAGCTGTCTTTATCAGAATCTGCAGATGATGAGAACAGATTCTCCCAGGATCAAATCATTATAATTAATTATACAGAAACATCTCAGACAAAATAGATACTTGAATGAAAGTGAAAACGAAATATATATAAAAAAACATTTGAGTAATGTTTTCTTGTAGGATCATACACTGTAAAAATTATTTTTGAAGGTGTAAATAAATAAAAAAACGAAGAAAAAATGGACAAAAGCTGCCACTGAGACGGTACCCTTTCAAAAGGAACATCTCTGTATCTTATTTACTCCTAAAACCTGCATTTTAGCATCTTAAAGGTACATATTAGTATCTAAATGTTACATAATAGTTCCTTTTGAAAGGATACCATCCCAGTGACAGCTTTTGTACCTTTTTCTCAGAGTGAAAGATTGAGTATGTTTAACAAGAAAACACTATTGCAGTCTAAATTTCACATTTAATTCAGTGCATTACTTGCCATTTCTTTGTAATCATTTGTGAAGTTAACTACCAATATTAGTACATATATTGCTATCTATTACATATTAGTATCTAAATTGGACATCTTGAAAGCGACAGCTTTTGTACCTTTTTTCCTGAAAGTAAATGATTGAGTATACAAGAAAATACTATTTCAGTCTACTTTCACATTTAATTGAATGTGTTGCCGGTTCTTTGTAATTATTAATTAAATCTACTAGCAATTTCTGAGGAGTGAAAGGATAAAACTGAAATGTCAGGTGTGTTTGAGAGAGTCCAGATGTCTCGGGATCATGCCGCATTATCCTGCTGGTTAGGGAACAGTGTTCATGTTGTCATGATGTGTGTCAGTCTGGATCATTTTAAGCGCCCAATGTGAACCCAGAGATAGTGGGTCATATACATTCAACACAAACTGCTGAGCTGCAGAGAAACTAGTTATTCTGAACTAGACATGAACACACACACATACAAACATACAGTGTATGTTTGCTTCTATAACACTGTATTTTTTCTTTGAATGCAAGTTTTTAAATTATGATGCACCTACAGGATTTCCATACTTCTATACATCTTTGCATGTTTGTTGAATTGTTAAATATTTGATGAATACTTTCAGCTACTAATATGAGTGTAATGCTCGACACATTTGGCAGTATTTGTGTCCATCTCTCATATTTTCCTCTCTGATTCAGTGGAGAGCTGCAGATGAGTCACTAACTAGCTGCAGTAAAGTAGTTTAGTCAGTTATTGGCCATCTGTGGGCTGTTTTTTGTCCGTCGCAGCAGGCGTCAGTCTCTCTGAAGCGGCTTTCACACGAGAATCTGAATCTGGAGAAACTGCCAAACAGAAGATCAGCACAGTGTGTGTGTGTGTGTGTGTGTGTGTGTGTGTTTGCGTGTGTGTGTGTGTGTGTCTCACGTGCCACGCTGATAATTGGCTTCAGACTCTGGCCAATCTCTGCTTCTGTAAGACAGATGAGACGCTCACCTTAACAAACTCAGACAATAGGGAAAGAGGTCTGCACAGGTGAAAGCTGTTGGTTAACTGCATACAGTGAATACATACAAGACCTAGAGGTTTTATTGTCTGTTTTGATTTTACACTTTTAGTGTAGTGTAAGTAGTTTAGTGTGTTTTCAGCATGTAAATTCCACATCGAGGCGACACAGATGAATCAAATTCTTAATGATTGTGGTTAAATACTAGAACCTCAGATCATGTACAACATGATTCGAATATTCGTAAAATGAATAGAAACTATTTACAGCACAGAAAAGGGAAAATAAAAATGAAAGTATTAAAGAGAAGCATTGCTCAGTAAATATTTACATACGCTACTATTCAAAATGATTTTTAAATGCTTTTGAAATGAGTCTCTTCTCAACAAGGCTGCATTTATTTGATCAAAAATACAGTAAAAAATGTGAAATATTATTAGAATTTAAAACAGCTGTTTTCTATGTGAATATGTGTTAAACTGTAATTTATTTCTGTGATCTGCAGCTGTATTTTCAGCATCATTACTCCAGTCTTCAGTGTCACATGATCTTCAGAAATCATTCTAATATGCTGATTTGCTGCTCAACAAACATTTCTGATTATTATTATTGTTAAAAACAGTTCAATATTTTTGTGGAAACTGATACATTTTATTGTTCATGATTCACAGATGAATAGAAAGTTCAAAAGAACAGCATTTATTTGAAATAGAATTTTTTTGGAACATTATAAATGTCTTTACTGCCACTTTTGATCACTTTAATGCATCCTTGATGAATAGACGTATTTAACTTAATGACCCCAAATTTCTGAACAGTAGTGTTTGATACTCATCAGTGTGTTTTCATGCTGCGCAGCGACAGAAACCATCACAATATTTTCCAGTGGGAAACGCAGGATTTCTAGTGCTTTTGGCCTGTTACGTATTCTATTTTTTGTCACACAGTGAAGAAAGAGTTCGTCTGATTAGTTGACGTAGAAGTGTGTCACAAGTCTGTTAATCCCTGAAAACTATTCCTTCAAACAAAGAGCTCCGTTTTCCTGAAGGTTGTGTAATTTCAAGCGATTATGATCCTGAGCTGTGAGCGACTCGCTTTGAGCTCATTGGAGCTGGAGAAGGTTCATGGAGCAGCAGCAACAGTTGATTTTGGAGATTTTTCTGTTTACTTTGATTCTGAAAGTACTGGTTTTAGGCTGGAAACAGCTAGTTTTGATTGCCTAAACCAGTTTATCTTGAGGTTCATCAGTGCTTAGTTGAAGTTTGGGAAGTGAAGCTAGTTAAAAAGCGAGATATTCCCCCACATCTCCTCTGTTTCCCGTGTTGTGGCACTGGTCCGGTCTTCCTGTCGCAGGATGCTGGGCTGCGCTGATGTTCCTGTGCGGAGCGTTCTGGCTCTGATGTGTTTACACGCCGAGGAGCTCACAGGCGCTCGACGCGGTCAGCTGCGGATTCCTGCCCTCCGCAGGACCAGCGGCACCAAGAACCAGAGCAGGATGCCGTGGAGAAGAAACACGGGTCAGTCGCGACTGCCGGGCAAAACCGCTGGACACGCTCCTGTCAGGTATGAGCGACGGAGAACACGAGGCACTGGACGCAGTACTGGGCGATACGGCAAAAAAACAAATAAAAAGCTGAATAAATAATCTTTCCATTGATGTATGGTTTGTTAGGACAGGACAATATTTGGCTGAGATTAGGGCTGGGTATCGAGTTCGATACTTTTTAGGCACCGACCGAATTGCCTCGATACCACCGAGTATCGAAAAACGTCTTGTCGTTCGGTACCAAATTTCGATACCTAAGGGGTTAATCTCAACGTCAGTGAGGCAATAAGCCTGCAGCACTAGGTGTGTTTGACTAAAAGCGACGCGGCGCTGATTGATCAGTGTTGACATCCGCGAGAGCGATTCAAAAGCGTACGGAGCAGTTTGCTCTCTATATCGCGCGGTTTCGTTTACTACACACAGACTGAAGCGCGCGTGACGCTCGCGGTGATTTCAGCGTCTGCCGTCTAAATGAGGACATAAACACATGAACATCTCCAGAA
>JAFVLL020034630.1:0-23288 GCA_021397915.2 Tor tambroides
ACACACACACACACACACACACACACACACACACACACACGTCTGGTTTGCTATCCTTGTGGGGACTCTCCATAGGCGTAATGGTTTTTCTGCTGCACAGACCGTATATTCTATTGCCCTACACCAACCCCTTACAGAAAACTTTCTGCATTTTTAGATTTTCAAAAAACTTCATTCTGTGTGATTTATAAGCTTGTTTACCCGTGGGGACCTCAATTTAGGTCCCCACCGTGACACAAATCCCCATGAGTCTGTGTGTATTCAGGTTTAAGTCCCCACCGGAATATAAAAACAGGTACACACACACACACACACACACACACACACACACACACACACACACACAAAGACTCATAACCCTAACCATCTATCTTGTTTTCAGCACATCCACCAGCCCTGACAAACAATTGCTCTGTTTTTCAAAGCTGTATTATGTCAGAAGATGCATCCATTTTTTTTTTTCACTTTGAATTTAATTGAAGTATCGCCTTATATAAAACAATAAAAAGTGGGGAACCAAACAGGGATTCTGACTGTGCTGTTCAGCTGTTCTTCAGTTATTATGAAGTCCAAAGTAATCTTTATTTTTAAACTCCTCCAGGGTACTTTTTCAAAGGGGCTTACAGATGCTGAATATATCCATTCTTAAGCTGAACTCTGCAACACTGCAACACAAACTTTGGCTGGTTTCTTCTGCTCTGACTGCCAATTTTCTGCCAGTGCCAACTGTATACCTTGGTGCACCTTGGCAGTAACATTTCCTAACTGGGTTGGCTCATTGTAAGAAGCTTACCATTCACACAACTGCCTTTCACAAATAAGTCTGCCTGTATAAATGTATAGTTCACCCAGAAATGAAATCTGACAGCATTTACTTACCCTCATGTCTTTCCAAACCTGTATGATTTCTTCCATTAAAACAACTTCAGTAATTAAATGAAATTCAGTTATTCAACGATAATCAAGTTCAAAAGTGGTTTGTTTGTGAATAAATTGTAATTTTGAGTCAGATCTTGATTTGATTCACAAAACTACTCTACTTTGTTACTTTTTTCACAAATCAAATTGATCTGTTTTTTTCAAACTAACAATTTCTAGTAAATTGTGTAATCATTATTAAAATGACCATGGTGTTTTAAGATTTGATTAATTTACAAGATTTTTCCAGGTCTAGAAATCACACTTTTAAAATTAGGCCTGGTTACCTCATATATATATTATATATTACCCAGGAAACAAATATTGAGTGGGTGAATTAAAATACAAACATATGAAATATCTAGTCTGATTATTTTAATTCTTATTTCATCCTATTTCAAATCATTTAAAGTAATTTTGAGGCCGCCTTGGAAACTTGCTCCTGGTGAAAACCATGCAGAGTCTGTTTGAACAGCAGTAGAAATCTGTAGTGCGTTGTGTAAATTGTGTGTTAACAAAAAATCCACTGTTGCTTCCAAAGGCATTCACGCCATGAAATACACACTTACATAACTAAGCACACATCTTGATTTTCAGCACATTAAAGCACGAACATCATGAGCTGATTTTACACTTGCCTTCTTGGCATGCTAGCTCATGTGAATCAGCAGGACTTCCGCTGTTTCAAGTTTCAAAGAGGCTTTAGCGTGTCCCCCATAATACAGCCTTTGAAATTCTAGGGGCCTTGTACAAACTGAGCCCTATATGAATAAACAAGCACCATTTTACGTAACAGAGCCAAATGTTGGAAGGACTAATTATCATAGCACCTCACAATAGGCATCTGATTGGCATTTCATGGTGTCACACTCAGTTTGGAAATCTCACTCATAATGACTTGAGGCCTTTGGACTTCTCAGCGCTCATGCACCATGCCCATACAATCCAGTGCTGGTGTGTAAATCCAGGCTATGTTCTTTAGGAGAGCTCAGGTTAGAGATGCTGGACTTCAGACCGGATATTAGGAGACTGTAGCTTAGGGCTATGGATTTTTGAGGTGTAGCGAGTACATAAACTCTATCTCATATTCATGAAAGTAATGATATTGCCTTTTCAATGGCCATCTGCATTTCCATCTTCTGAGAAAAGTTAATTCTTCTCTATTCTTTTCTTTTGAACATTGTTCTTACCTTAGTTTCTCACAGTGTCATATTTTTACTTGGAGGGCATCCAGCTTTAGAACACAAAGGCCTGCAAGTTAGGTTCAGTTGAGTGTCAAATTTTGCATGATTGTTGTTCAAATGACTACATGATGTGCACAATTGGGGCCTGTGTTGCACTGCACAGCTTTTAAATTGTTTTTTAAACTGGTGTCTTTGTGACCATTGTGCCACATTTTTAACACGCCATGTCAATTTAAAAAAATTCAGCTTTAAAAAAATGTCTCCACAGACTGTGGTCTTTTCCATTTTGCTGCAACGTGTCTCAGTTTTGTACGCAAGAACACATTCTATGTAAATGGCCCCTGACAATTTCATGTTTTACACATCAACATGTAGGCCAGTGGTTCCCAACCACGTTCCTGGAGGCCCCACAACACCGCACATTTTGCATCTCTCCTTTGTCTGACACACCCATTTCAGGTCTTGGAGTCTCTACTAATGAGCTGATGATCTGAATCGGGTATGCTTGATTAAGGAGACATGGAAAACATGCAGTGTTGGGGGGCCTCCAGGATCGTGGTTGGGAACCACTGATGTAGGCTATATGCATATATCTCTGAAAACATAGTTTCTGTGTAAAACAATTAAGTAAATAATCCTGTTCACACCAACAGCCATCCATACGACAATGCAAAAAAATTTTTTTGCATACTATTACCATACCAGGCCAGTTGGTGGCCATATTGTGCTTTTAAGCTTTTATGTAAAACACTACAGAAGCATTGCATGTGTCCTTCAAGTGGAGTTGCACAAGTGCTCCTTCATTATTGGAATGAACCAGACAAATTTTAAGTTCCAAGTCCATTAATGACCGAGCCAAGACTTATTTACAAGCTGAAAATTCTGAATACGAGATATAAATGAGTTGTAACATTAGAAGGGCCTGTTGGTTTGAAACATTATATATATTTTTTAAAGAGATCAGTCAGCAAAAAGCAGGTCTGTAAGGAAATTAATTTAATTTTACATGCTGTATTTCAGTCATTTTAATGGTCTAATGTACATAACAGCTGATAGACAACAAGTGTAAATATTCACTTGACATTCACGATTTGCTTTTTTAAAAGTCTTCACTATGGAAGCCGTTTTCAAAAACCTAAAATGCTCCTAAAATGCCATTTATGTGTGGATAGTAGGCAAATGCAGCGAAAACGTTGTTCTTAGAAATATTGTTTTTGTGTATACAGAGATTAGAGTTGAAGTCAAAGTGTTTCAATATCTGCTTATTATTATTAGCCTGTTTTCTGTATAGCTAATGTCTAAAATGTGATGTGAGAGTAATAGGGAATTATGGTGCATAAGCTTTGACAAAGACTCATTAAGAAGCAAGTAAGTTCAAGCACATTGGTTTGCGCTGATTCCATCCAGATTGAGGCTAAACGAAACACAAGTACACAAAGACCCAGTTCTAGCTAAGCGGTGTTTGTGTTCTCTCAGTACAACCATCCAGCTCAAAGCTTATTCATGGACCTCATCCAAATGGCTTTACGGCAAACTTTGAGCAATGAAATGGCCATTGTTCACACTGAACCAGAATTATAATTAAGACCGGTCAGGAGAGGAAGAAGGGAATTGGGAATAATGATAGCCTCATCAGCAATGGACTGGGCTCAAATAACATGGAAAAGACAGAAGCCTGCCAGCATTTGAATTAGCACCCATCCGAAGCACAATTCAGTTCAACCATTGACCACATAATGCTGCACTGAAGGAGCGACAATGTTCCCACTGAACAGATGCCTACCTGTGGCAAAGGTAAATGTTCCAGTTCATCCAGGGGGACCTGTGTGCTTTAAAAAGCCTGGCACATTTTGTGGGAACCAAGTACGGACAATAGGAATGGAGAAGGCCTAGCCTGGCCATGCTACCTCAACAGGCAAAGGTCTGTTAGAAACAGTTGTCATAGTACCATGTACACAACAGATACATCTCAGTGGGAACAATGTGAAAGGTAATCCGTTAAACACAAGGGAATTATCATAGGATAAGGTCAAGAGGAAACAAAGACGCTTGTACCATGGGCTCTTCTGCGGCGAGGGAAAGACCTTTCTCTCACACAATAATTATCCCATATCTCATCTCATATTCATGCCAAGCTCTCACCTCCCTTCAGAGAAGCACTCAATCATGTATAAAATACCCAATCATGTGTAGCCTGTTAACAAGAATCTTTTTATTGATTGAAAACACATCTATTTGTTTTGAAAGCCTTCAATAAACGTTAAATAACGCAAAAACAAAAATGCACTTTAATGTAATTTCTATTGAACCTTGCATGACTTGCGTTTACATTATAGTTTTAATTACACATGTGTAATTATGAAGTTACAGTTTACTTTAAAATATATCAACATTAAAATTAATATACAATAACACATTATAGATTATTAAAAAAATATATAAAACTGAATCAAAATACACTAGTCAAAAGTTTTTTTAATGTGTTTTTTTAAGAAGTCTCTTCTGCTCACCAGGCCTGCATTTATTTGATCCAAAGTACAGCAAAAACAGTAAAATGTTGACATTTTTTTACTATTTAAAATCACTTTTCTATTTGAATATATTTTAAAATGTAATTTATTCCTGATTTCAAACCTGAATTTTTAGCATCATTACTCCAGTCACATGATCCTTCAGAAATCATTCTAATATTCTGATTTGCTGCTCAAAAAAAACATTTATTATTATTATTATGTTGAAAACAGCTGAGTAGATTTTTTTCAGGTTTCTCTGATGAACAGAAAGTTCAGAAGAACAGCATTTATCTGAAATGGAAATCTTTTGTAACATTATAAATGTCTTTATCATCACTTTTGATCAATTTAAAGCATCCTTGCTGAATAAAAGTATTAATTTCTATAACCCAAAAAAAAAAAAAAAAAATTATACTGACTTTTGCATGGTATAATGTATAATGTTACAAAAGCTTTTTATTTCAGATAAATGCTGATCTTTGGATCTTTCTATTCATCAAAGAATCCTGAAAAAAATGTACTCAGCTGTTTTAAATATTGATGATGATGATAATAATAATAATTGTTTCGTGAACAGCAAATCAGCATCTTAGAATGATTTCTGAAGGATCATGTGACACTGAAGACTGGAGTAATGATGCTGAAAATTTAGCTTTGATCACAGGAATAAATTACATTTGAAATATATTCACATTTGAAATCAGTTAATAAAAATATTTCAGAATTTAACTGTTTTTGCTGTATTTTGGATCAAATAAATGCAGGCTTGGTGAGCAGAAGAGACTTCTTTAAAAAAAACAAAAAATCTTACTGTTCGGATACTTTTGACTGGTAGTGTAAGTGTGTTTAAAAGCATGCCAGAAGATTAAAACAATCATTTAAAATGTATAAACTTTTAATTTTACTACGCATTACAAACTGCACTTTTAAGTGTACTTGAGACTTTTAAGAATAATATGAATCATGAAAGTGTACTCTAAGAGAGTGGCCACAAGTGGTCTTTTATTTCATTAATATTATATTGTTTGAGAGTATATTTTTTAAGTGCACATTCAATACAATTAAGCATACTTCTTTTTCACAAGAGCTGTTCAGTGTTTTCGCAAATAAAAAGCCTTTTCAGTGCTATCCAAAAGATTCAGTCTTGCATTAAGGCACAACTAACTCGTAAACAGATGAGAAACTAGAGAAAACAATCACACTAGTTATTTGTCATACACAAAATCCTCTTCAGGCTCTGATGCGATCTTTACAGTGACCTATCAGTCTTAGCCACTGGAGGTCAATCCATGCGTGTGTCTCTGCGTTTAACATGCTTTAACTTTACTTTTCACTGTGTGCTGGAGCAGTACTACACATGTACCAAAAGTCACCCCCTAATCATGCTAGTGTCTGCTTATATAACTAATTAATGCTAACCTCTAGCTAGAAGTACATAGCTAGGCCTGGTTCAAAATCTACAAAGCTCTCTCCGTCAAGGCAACCGTCCACTTTCAGGTCATGCAGCTGTCTTTATGGCAGGCTTTCTGATAAAACAAGGTCATAAACATGGTCTGCATTATAATCAAGACAGGGTGTACTGGAGTAATCCATGTCAACAAGGCATTTATCGCTCATAAAATCGCTCTAAAGCGATTGCCTTGAACAAGGCAAACAAAGACATATCGTTAACTCTTAGTCCTTTCGCTTTAATTAAACTCAAGGAATGAGTGTCTTTTCTCAAGTGAGTTGTCTTCTTTCCCTCAGGCATCCAGTGTCTTTGAATAACTCACCGGGGCTGATGCAGGATGAATGGCAAAGTCTGTCTCCAAGCACTTACCAAGACAGATTAGAGTATACCCACCCTAATGAAAAATAAACACACTAAAATGTATTTGAAACACATTTCATGCTAAGTATACTACAAATACATTTACATATTTATGTGCTTAATAAAAATACCCTGCAATTGTATTTTTAGTATACTGAACTGTCTGCTAAATTGGAACAGCTAATTTTGTACTATTACAACTATTTTGTACTATTGTAAACAACTATTTTCATATACTGAAGTATATTTGACTGTGCTAAAGTGGAACTATTGCAAGTATACTTCAGGTATACTTGCACTTTAAAGGCCGATATTATTCAAAGATCATATAAGCCTCATCAATAGTGACATTAAAACTTAAAACGTAGTGACATTTTAGACTTAATATTAAGAAATGTGCATTGTGCACAAGTAGCACTCCAAATAAAGTTTAATTATATTTTTTATATCAGTCAGTCTCAAGCGATATGTCAGTAAATATGTTAATAGATTTGAACTATATACTTAGTACGAAATAAATGTATTTTAAATGCATTACTTTTTTTCTAGGGCAGTATCCCATGATTCCAAATTCTATATATTAAAACAAAATTAGCAGTTTGGCATAATGTATTATTTAACAAAAATACACTACATATTATGCATCATTACGTATTACTGTAATATTTTTCCAAATTTAGTAATGAACAAATCCATATAAAATCATAATGACAATTCTCTTAAGATCTCCTAAATGTTTTACAAGTTAACAATGTCGGTTTTTAATCACTTACATTTGTAACAAAATATCTTACCTCTTAACATTTCCTCTTTGTACATGTTAAGATGTCAACTCTTTTATTATCATTTTGCATCGTAAACAATTCATAAGTAAATATGGGGAAATATCAGCACTGAATTCTCAGAGAATCACCTTGTGGTTTCACATACTTCAGCACCAAGTAATGTCAAATTTAAATGTAAAACTATTACCATGTTACACTTATAATGGTGCAATAATTTTAAATGTATTGATTATAAAATTGCCCAGTGAAGAGTAAAAAGACATAAACCGATTAAATATCTGGTAGAATATTTAAAATCTCCTATAAATTCACCTAAATGAACTGAAAAATCACTTGTTTAATGGGGATCAAGAGTTTAGAAATGTGGCATACTGTGCTTGAAAATACACGAATACACATGCAAAAAATTGAGAAAGCATCTAACACTTTTTTTTCCAGTCTGAACCTGTTTAGCTGATCAGCAGAACTTAGTATCCTTCCTCAGTCAGGACAAAAAACTTTGAATTTAGGCTAATTTCAGCATTTCTCTCTTTTCCTGTGCTGATGGAAACAGACAGTTCCTGATTTGCACTTTTTGTGGGTCACACATATTCATAGGAGGTGTTTCATACAGTATGTTCTTTTGTACACGCTCCATCAAAGACACAGTTTAACAATATATTTTATACCACCAGCTGACTGCTGGCTGATGTTTTTCAAGCTGAGTCACAGCAGAACAGCACAACACAGCAGAACTTTGAGCTGAAAGAGGAAGTTATGAGTTTATTATGAAGCACTTTCAGTGGCTTCATATTGATTGTGCATCAGAATTGTCCTGACATCAGTTTCCAGACACAATAAAATATACAACAGCTTGGAGGAACTGCATAACAGTGCAGGGAAGATAGATACTGTGGGTTGATGAGTCACTCCAAACTGGTTAATGATTTTTTGACCTGTTCAATGGTTTAATATTATAGCGAGCAATTTTAAAGGAATTCTTTTTTTTTCTCTAATAGGACATCCAAAAGGTGTTGATATGCTTGACATGGCTCCTTTTTCTTTTGTTGAAAGTGCAACTGCTGAAGTAGCCTAAAATAAACTACATTTATTTTACATACTTCTTTGTCACATGACTTTGTTGTCTTGACCCTAAGCCATTAAATTCCTCATTGGAGTTTATTGTATTAAACTCTGCAGCTTTACTTCACTACCGTCAAGTCTAGCACCACTGACGTCATTCATGTTTCCTTATTGAAAAGATTGTTCTGTTTGGACATGTACGCTGATTAAAATGTCATTGTGAATTGTGTTGCACACTCCTGTTTGATGTCATGCAAAGCTAATATGTAACCATTCTGTTCATAATATCTTGGAAAAGTTTTTGAATTTTGAGTCTTAAAAATCAGGAGTATCTGATTTCTATACTTATTTTGGAAATAATATAATTAAAAAGAATATGTGCAACATATGCAGTGCAAATGTGTTCAGAAAATTTGCACTTAAAATGAAAACGTATTTTAATTTATATTAAATGCAATTAGCTCAACTTTAGAGTATCTTTATTGGTAATTTCATAATTCTATTGTCTTTGAAATATGGTTAAGGTGTGCTGCCGAATGTACTGACAAGCATTTATGGTAAATAAAAAAAAAATTTTTTGTATAACTTGTATGTCATGTATTTAAATTTACACTTGAAATGATGCAATATAGCTTATTTAAAAAATATAGTAACTCTAAATGTAATATCAAATAATACACTACAGTTAAAATTATAATCAAGTATTTTACATGTATTTTGTATGTTAGTCAACACATGAAAATTATGCAAAATGTACTTTAAAGTAAAACGTTTAATTTTACATTTTTAAACATTAAAAAATATGTCATGAAAGTATACTTGCTTTAAGTACACTTAAGTAGCTGTTTATTTCAGTAATATTATATTATCTGCAAGTACATTTTAAAAAATACTTTGATTCGAAGTACACTACAAGTGTACATTCACTTAAAGTAAGTGCATAACTTTCAAGCAAGAAAATGTCTCTATTATTTTCTAAGACAATAATACTTTCATTTACAGTTGTAAATGATAATCATGGTCTGTGTGTACTTGTTTTTCAGTATGAATAGCACAGTCATTCAGTGCTCGCTGTTTCTCAAATTACCATAATAGATGGGTAACCAAAAACAGATTCCTCAAGAATGTCATGCAAACATTTTCCATCTGTGTGACTGCATGGATCAAACTGGGAAATAAACAGATTTTAGACATAAGGCTGGATACACAGGGCCTGGGGCAAAATTATGAGAGTGGGCCACAACCACCATATACTTTTAGCAGTGTACAGACTCTGCGTAGTGCATTCGGATTGACCCAAATCACACTTGTGGAAACTTGTAGATACTTGCATCGATCTCTGTCTTTCGTGCATCCCTGTTTTTTGATTACTTGCTCAGGATTATACTGTTGATTCCAGAAAATGACAATCTTCTGAGCTCAACAGCTTGTCTTTTACGCTGTCCTCTCAGCCTAGTTCAGTTGTGTGTCATTTAGACGTGCGTATCAGATGTAAATCCATCCACTCTGTTCTGAGGAAAATAAAGGATTTACAAGGATTAGCAGAGAACAGCAGACACAAGGCACTGTCCGAGTTCAGCTGGCACCCTCCATCAGATAGTCAACCTTTAATCACAAGAGTGAAGGCAGAGCTGCGAGCTTTGGGTCACAACTACTTCTTTTTCTGACTTAAAAAAGCAATGGCTTCTTATGGAGGTATTTAAAATATCATAAAGCACAGAAATTCCCATGTACCATATATACTACCATTCAAAAGTTTTTGAACAGTAAGATTTTTAATGTTTTTTAAAGAAGTCTCTTCTGCTCACTAAGCTTGCATTTATTTGATCCAAAGTACAGCTAAAACAGTACAATTTTGAAATATTTTTACAATTTAAAATAACTGTTTTCTATTTGAATATATTTTAAAATGTAATTTATTCCTGTGATCAAAGCTAAATTTTCAGCATCATTACTCCAGGCTTCAGTGTCACATGATGCTTCAGAAATCATTCTAATATGCTGATTTGCTGTTCAAGAATTTAAAACAGTTGAGTACAGTCTTTTTCAGGATTCTCTGATGAACAGAGAGATCCAAAGATCAGCATTTATTTGAATTAAAAAGCTTTTGTAACATTATACGCTATATCATTCAAAAGCTTGGAGTCAGTATAATTTTTTTTTTTAGAAATATAGAAATTAATACTTTCATTTAGCAAAGATGCTTTAAATTGATCAAAAGTAATGATAAAGACATTTATAATGTTAAAAAAAATTCTATTTCAGATAAATGCTGTTCTTCTGAACTTTCTATTCATCAAAGAAACCTGAAAAAATTCTACTTAGCTGTTTTCAACATAATAATAATAATAATAATAATAATAATAATAAATGTTTTGGAGCAGCAAATCAGAATATTAGAATGATTTCTGAAGGATCATGTGACTGGAGTAATGATGCCTAAAATTCAGCTTTGAAATCACAGGAATAAATTACACTTTAAAATGTATTCAAATAGATTTTAAATAGTAAACATATTTCAAAATTGTACTGTTTTTGCTGTATTTTGGATCAAATAAATGCAGGCCTGGTGAGCAGAAGAAAAACGTTTGACTGGTAATGTAAGTGCACTTCAAAACTTGTAGCCTACATGTATGATGTAAAATATTATGTTTATATTTAAAAATATTTTAGATTAGTATATTTTTAAAGATATATTTATAGATTTTGATATATGTACACTACTGTTTTAAAGTTTGTGGTTTTGTTAGATTTATTAAATCTAAAAAGAAAGTTGGAAAAAAGTCTCTAACCTAAAAAAAAGAAGTAATATTGTAAAAAATAATAATATTGAATTTATTAAATATTATATTAAATATTATTAAAATTTCAAGTAACTGTTTGTATATATATTTAAAAAATGTCATTAATTCCTGCTGCTGAATTTTCAGCATCATTACTCCAGTCTTCAGTGTCACATGATCCTTCAGAAATCATTCTAATATTCTGATTTGGAGCTCAGTTATTATAAATTATTATTGATGATCAATTATTAGTATTACTAATGGTGCTTATTACTATCAAGGCTGAAATTTTTTTAGCTGCTTAATATTTTTGTGCAACATTTTTTCCACAATTCCTTAATTAATAGAAAGTTCAAAAGAACAGCATTTATTTAAAATGGACGTCTTTAACATTATAACATTATAAATATCTTGACTTTCACCTTCAAGAAGTTTAATCTTTTTTTTTTTTTTTGCAAAATAAAAGTATTAATTTATTTTTAAAAAGTGGTAACACTTTAGAATAGGGAACACTTATTCACTATTAACTACGACTTTTCCCTCAATAAATTCCTAATTTGCTGCTTATTAATAGTTAGTAAGGTAGTTGTTAAGTTTAGGTATTGGGTAGGATTAGGGATGTAGAATAAGGTCATGTAGAATAAAGCATTAATATGTGCTTAATTACTACTACACTGAAAAAAACAATAAGTAAATTTACTTAATTTTTATTTGGCAAGTTTTTGCACACATCAATTTTAAGTAAAATGCAAGTATTTAATTAAGTAAAGTCTACTTAACTAAGTTAGGTAAAATTAGCAAAGGAAATAAGTAAATTTAACATGCTACCATTTTAAGTTGAAACTGCAGTACTTAAGTACATTTCACTCTGTTATGGCTTCTAAAATTTACTCAATGGATGTAGCACTGGATAACAACCATGCTATTAAAGCATGCGATTCACTCACAAACATGTAAGTAAGCAAGTAGACATCTTGTTATCCGTTTAAGATAATATGTCCACTCAAAAGAATTGCTACCCAACTGAACACAGAGACCTCAATACTTGGTACACCATACACAATGATGGTGACAATCAGTGGATAGCGTTTGAGTATGAATGGGTCATTTTGAGTAGAAAATCAACTCCAGATGCCCCAAAACAGTAAGTTACTAAACCTAACAACAAAAGCAACCATAAAACAGTGTAAATACATCTCAAAAACAGCAAAAAAGTTAACCTTATTAATTATTCATGCCCAAGTGCATGATGGGAACAACGGGATCATGACTTTGATATTTACTTAAAGAATCCTTGTAAACATAAAAAACAATTCCAAGTAAAATATACTTATAAGTTCAAACTTTAATTTCTACAAGCTTAAATTGAGTACTAATATAGAATTTACTTTAATTTTTTAATTTTTGCCTGAACTAAATTATTTAATGTAGAAATTACAGTTGTTTTTATGTAGTATTTACTTAACCAAAAAATCATTTTTATCAGTGTAATAAATAATATTCTAGTAATATGCATGCTAATAAGCACCTAGTTAAGAGACCCTAAAATAAAGTGTTGCCAAAAAGGTCTTACTATACTAAAATATAATAACTTAATATAACGCAAATGTAATAATAAGCAGAAAAAGGGTTTTTTCAACACTGATAATAAGAAAAAATGTTTCTTGGGCATCAAAACAGAATGTTAGAATGATTTCTGAAGGGTCATGTGACTGGGGTAGTGTCTGAACACTCTCTCTCTCTCTCTCTCTCTCTCTAGTGCTGCTTTTTAATGAGTTCAGGTACAGCCGGACAGTTAAGCACACATCACCAGGACATCTTATCTTGTAAAAGCAGTACAGCTGGCTTAAGTTCAAGTCAGTAGGTCTGTCATGAGTGTGACCTGCTTCATGTGTCATGTGATCCCTCCCCTTACCACGTTTTACTCCGTAACTGCTGACTATCATAGATATAAAAATAATGTAATACAGTTTATTCACAACATGTAATTCCCACAAATGTCATGCTACTGGCTCACCACCAGAGGCTGCTATTTAAAATGGGCACAGAGTTTTTGATTATCAGTGTTCTAGGTTTTTTTTTTTTTAAGTGATTGCAGCCTGCCAGTTATAACCTATTTTGGCACATTCAAGGTAAACAATAACCATGCCTTCACGTGTCAGTTAGATGTTCCCAAGTCAAAAAAAAAAAAAAGTCAATAATCAGCACCATCATATTCACGTGCAGCGTCTGGATAAACAGCCGCGTCCGCTGGTGCAAATAAACTGAAAAAGAAAGAAACTATGGGGAAAATCTTGGAAATCTACCTGCTTGCAGAGTTCAGTTCCAACCCTGATCCAACTCACCCTTCTGTTAGCTGGTTCACTTGTGTTTGATCAAGGTTGGAGATGAACTTTCCAGGAAGGCAGATCTCCAGGAACAAGATTGTGCACTCATGCAGTCAAGGATTAGATTGTTTCATGCTTTTGTCAATCCATGCTTTGAGTCACATAAGAAATAAGTAAAAAAAAATCTGTAGACATGCATCTACAGACCAGAATATCACAGAGACCTTTTACAGCCATATGTCTTTATCAGGAACATCATACATACAGTAATTGCCCCGATACATTCGGTCTGTTTGCAGAGCAAGGTATATCTATGTATCATGGCAACACAGGTTATGCTTTCTCAAGGGTAAAGACATGGTATTTTTTTCCTCTACATAGAGATTATTGTTACCTGGCGACAGACTAATTCTTCTTACCACAAACAAACTGTGAAGCTCAATGGAACCGCACTCAAAGCACGTTGAGATTTGTGGAGTTTGAGAGTTGATGCTCTATACTACACTATATAACGTCTGTACTACGTTTTACACTAAACTGAAAATGAAAATGGAATCATAGAAAAATGTATTATATGACAATTATATGATGTTTTCCAGGGTTAAAAGTGTCAAAGGGCATTTTCAGCATTAGAGGAATGAATCATTTTACAATGATGAGCTTAATTTATTCGCATTAAAATGTTTATTGGCCTGTGTATTTGGATTCTCAGCAAACTAAAGACAAAATTGTACCATATTTTACAAACGTCTGCATATGAGGATGTTTTGTGCATATTACAAAAATAAATAAATAAATAAATAAATAAATTAGTCAATGCTTTTGTTTTCAGTAAAAATATCCTAAAATAAGATACATTTACTTGGAAACAAACAAACAAAAACAAAACAAAAAACAATTTCATATCCAGACAAATTTTTTTTTAAATCTCACCTTATGAGCAAATTGTTGTTTCTTGTTTTAACCATAAAAATAGTAAGATTAACTTTTACAAAAGCAAACAAGCAAGCAAACAAACAAATAAATAAATAAACAAACAAATGAATATATAAGACTGTCAATGTGGTAAGAAAACAAACATAACAATATATTCAATATAATTGTATATGGTCAAAAAATATTTGTATAAAATATATTTATATAAATATATTTTGAAACAACTTAGCAAATATATTGTTTTAATTTTTTTTTTTTTTTTTTTTTTGCTGTATGTTTTTATGTCCTACACAATTTTGCTTTTCATGTAAATGTATCTTGATATTTACATTGGATATATTTTTTTTTTTTTAAGAAAAGGAAGAGAAATATTCTGATTAAGACAACAACTGCAGCACAAGGTAGTTCAAAAGGTGCTTCAGTGGCTGTGGAATCCTTTGCTAATTCACACACTTAATTTTGCATTTTGAATATACTCATACACATACAGCACACATACACATACACATACATATACATATACATTTTTTCTGTTGTTTTCATTTATACGAGGCTTGCAGCACAAAGGTATGTCACTGTCATCTATTTTATCATGATATGTGACTATCTAATGATACCAATTAACCTTGAGAGGTTTATATTAATGATTAAAGCCTTCTAGTTACATAGAAAAAGTTCTAATGCTTGAACATGCAATAGCAGTTATGCTGAAGTTCAATAAGGTCAACCAGTTCACATGTATTAAAGAGTTAAAGTCATACTTCTACCCATCCCTTTATTTCAGCATTATGAGTCAACCCTATATTATGACATCCCTTTTGTTATTGGTAGTGGAAGAGCGTAAGATCTTAGGCCAGGCTGTTACTTGCACTTAGAGAACATACTGTTCTTCTGCTTTCCTCTGTAACTGAATTCCTGAAATGGTATGCAAAATAGTTTGCGTGTAATGTTTCTGTTAGCGCATTCTGTTTTAATTGGTTTAGGATGGTAGTGGATTTAGGTGATAAAAGAGAGTGAGTTGGGTGCAGAGAGAAAACACAGGAGGGAATGGGAGGTTTGTATTTTATAAGCAATCTACTCATTGCATGATGGAGTGCAAACAGCAGAAATGGCAAGGCACAAGCATTGTTGTCTATCATGCTTACAAACTTAATCATAAATTTAATAATATTATACCAGAATGTGAATAATACTGTCTTTGAACAGTGATTATTAATAGTCTTTATAAAAGACTGTATTAAGTCTGTCATGCTTCTTTCCAGGCCAGAACATTTTGTACAACACAGAAAGTAAAAAAATACACTTCTCTGGGTGCAAACTCTGGTAGGGAGGGGTTCTGGAGACCCTGACTGCGCTGTTTTAACTAACAGGGCAGGGTTTACCAAAAGGGAGGGTCTGAGCTCTGAGACTGAGCATGTGATTAGCAGGAAATGCCTTGTTCCTCAGTGCCAGTGCTTTCTCTTCATTCTTGCAAACCGAAGCGTCTGACCCTTGATATAGTCATGCGGCTTTATATTCGTGTTCCTTAACAGAACCAGTCTCAGCCAGTGCCCGCTCAAGGCCTGTTTACAGACTTGTTTTCTTTCTTCTATTTGATCAGTTTCTTTTTGCCTCTCATCATACTCCATAAAAGCCAAATAATAATGATGAATTTGTGCATTAAATTACCTCACTGTCAAAAAAGTCTGATTTTCACAGTGACACACCTGTGGTCCTTTCTCACTGGGTTTAGTATGTTAGGCCCTCAAACCACACCAGAAGACACTGGGAGTGTTGTAAATCTCGTTGATTGATTGCGTCTATGCTCTGTATATGTTCTGTGTGGGCTTTACTTCATCAGCACTAATTCGCCACAGGTCAAAGGTCATCTAGCTGTCTGAATTCTGTAGTACATTAACAGAATTCTTGAAGTTATACCTCAGTATTGCTCTTGGGGATAAAACTGACCCCCATCATTGCCCTCTTGACCTCTTGCATGCAATGTTGTTTAAAAGTTTGTGGTCGGAAAGTTTTGTAATGTTTTTGAAGTTTCTTCCGATCAGCAAGGTTGCATTTATTTGATCAAAAATGAAGTTAAATAGCAGTAATATTGTGAAATATTATTACAGTTTAAAATAACTGTTTTGTATTTTAAAATGTAACTTCTTTATGGCAAAGCTGAATTTTCAGCAACCGTTACTCAAGTTTTCAGTGTCACATGATCCTTCAAAAATCATTATATTATGCATGTAATACATGTATTTTCAGCATATGTGAATGACTATAAAATAAAAAACAGCATTTGTTTGAAATAGAAATGTATTGTAACATTATAAATTACTTCCACATTTGATCAGTTTCATATGGCAGCCCGTTTCCGCCACTGAATAAAAAATAGAAAAAGTAATTGCGACATTTTATCTCACAATTCTGACTTTTTTTCTCGCAATTGCCAGTTTACATCTCGCAGTTCTAACTCTTTCTCAGAATTGTGTCATATAAACTCACAACTGCAAGTTATAAAGTCAAAATAGCAAGATATAAAGTCAGAATTGTGTGATATAAACTTGCAATAGCAAATTCTGACTTTTTTTCTCAGAATTGTGAGATATAAACTCACAATTGGGAGTCATTAAGTCGAGTTCTGAGGAGAAAAAAAGACCGATGTGTTCTCAGAATTTCGAGTTTATATCTCACAATTCTGACTTAACTCACAATTGTGAGTTTATATCACACAGTTCTGACTTCATTACTCAGAATTGGGAGTTTATATCTCGCAATTCTGATATTATAACTCGCAATTGCGAGTTTATATTATGCAATTCTGAGAAAAAAGGCAGAATTGCGCGAAACAAACTCATAATTGCGAGAAATGTCAGAATTGTGAGATACAAACTCGCAATTGCGAGAAAAAAGTCAGAATTGTGAGTTTGTATCAGGCAATTGTGAGAAAAAAAGTCAGAATTGGGAGTTTGTATCAGGCAATTCTGAGAAAAAAAGTCAGAATTGCGAGATGTAAATTCGCAATTGTGAGAAAAAAGTCTGAATTGTGAAATAAAAAGTCACAATTGCCTTTTTTTAATTTTTCTATTCAGGGGTGGAAACGAGCTTCCATCGTTTCATGTATCCTTACCAAATAAATGTTAATTTCTTACATTTCTAAAATTTTCTTTAAAAAAAATCTTACTGAGCCCAAACTTTTGGTCGGTAGCCTAGTGTACATACAACATACATGCTCTAGAAGTGTAAAACAATGGCTCAACATGTGCATGTGAAGCTGAAAAAAACATACCTGAAGTGTTCACAACATTTTCCAGAAAACAATGCTATATTCTGACCTGGCTGTTTCAATTGACTTGAGTTGTGCTGTCCCCTTTCATCGATACAGAAAACCCCACAAAGAATGTTTGAATTTTCTTATGTTAGAACAACAGCTCACGTTGCTACTGTATGTATGAAGCTGAAAACTGTGTCACTGTGTCATAAAGAGAGGCTCGAGCTAAGCACATGACAGGTCAGAGTCTGAGGGCCAAGAGGATCTATGCAGCAAACCAATCACACCACGAGGCCGACCCAGTCACACACGAGTGCTGAAAGAAAGAGAGAGTAATTGGCTAAGTTCTGAATTCAATAGCTTACTACTGAATACTACACACAATATATACTCTATATTGGTTACCATTAACATGGAATAGTAACATCCAGACAATATAGGCCTATCCAGAGAATAGAGCTACCGTGTGGAAAGAATCAGAGAAGGATATGTCATTTTATTGTGTTGATTATTATTAAAGAAGGTAATATGAATGTATTCACACCCACAATATAAACAATTTCTGCTTTGTAGTTTTTTTTCCCCATAGTGCAGCTGTGATACCAGCAACCAGTGCTGTAATTAAGCATACTAGCAGCTGCTTGGGTGGCTGTGGGCATTTATGTCCTGTGAGGCTTCACAAATGTTGCTCCAACCTCAGGGGCCAGTTGCACCAGCTGGACGTACACCCGGTCGTAAGGCTAGCCTGGACGTAAAATGCACTTTAAGTAGAATTTATACCTGTTGCACCATCTCGGCGTAGTGCTACGTCTGACACTAAATCTTACGCCTAATCAGAAGTAGGTGTAAAGTGAAAACTCATAATTTGCTCCGACATTATTAGTTTTTAGGATTCATGTCTGTTAGTTAATTATTACTGCAGACGTGAACATAATGTTTATGGTCTTTTCGGGCAGGATAAGCGATATCAATCGCAAAGCTTGGTGTTGACTCTGACACTCTGTCGACAGTAATTGAACTAATAAAAAACTATTTATGTACAGCTTGTAATTATGCAGTAAAATATTACATATGATATGGGATTATTAAAAGAAATGTAGCCTACCATTCCACATCTTGCTTGGAAGAACAGTAAGCTTGGAAATATTTCACGTCTTTAATTCCATTCATTAGCTTTGTAGCGTGCCTGCCATCCAATAATCGCAGTAAGTTTTGTGCTTTGTTGCTTTTAATCAGAAATAAAAGTATCAGCTTTCAAATTCTGTCAGTTTTATCACAAAATACAAACTATAAATGTGGTTTTTCAGCCACAGAAAGACGTCAGTAAAACACACAGTGTCACGTAAAGTCACATTTGGCTACCTCAGGAAAGTAGTAGTAGTTGTAGCCATTGCAGCGTGAACGTCGTCTCAGTTATATCTATAACTGTGGGAGAATGTGTCAGCGGGGACGTACATCGTCTACGCCGGGCGTAGTTGCGCCTGATCGTAGTTTTAGTTGGTGCAACAGGTGTAAATATTTATCGTAAAGCCGGACGTTGCAAAGCCCAGCGTAGGGCTTACACCCAGCTTTTTTACGTCTAGCTGGTGCAACCGGCCCCAGATGTCAGTCCTCTTCATTTTTCATAGATTTAAAATATAACTACAAATACAGACATATAGTACTGTTTAAATGTTTGCGGTCTGTAAGAAGTTTTAATGTTTCAGAAAGTAGTCTCTTATGCTCACCAAGGCTGCATTTATTTCATTAAAGGGGTCATATGATGCGATTTCAAGTTGTCCTTTCTCTTTGGAGTGTTACAAGCTGATTGTGCATAGATAAGATCCCTGAAGTTGCAAAGACTAAAGTCTTAAAACCAAAGAGATATTCTTTATCAAAGTTAAGACTCTGCCACGCCCCCCTAAAATGGCTCATTCAAACATGCCCCCACATGTCTACGTCACGATGTGGAAATATTTGCGTAAGGCGTGGTTTCAGTAACCGCAGTAGTGTTGATGCAGCCATGTCAGGGAGACGCTGTGTTTTTCTGGGTGAAAGCACTTTATTTGGTCTTCTGAAAGTAGATGCATTTAGGAATCATTAAGATTACTTACAACAGAACAGCAACGCATTTTATAGACTAACAAGCCAGAACCTAGAGAGGAGGCACTTGACTTTGCTATGACAATCTGGCGCTTCTGAATCAGCGACTGTATGTTTTGTTATTAGTTTAAGTATTTGCTATTGACTGTTTAAATGCGGAATTTTGCGCGTCGTGTGTGTGTGTGTGTGTGAGAGAGAGAGAGTCACAGCGCAGCGTCGTTTGTGTGTGTGTGTGTGTGTGTGTGTGTTCACGTGTGTGAGAGAGGGAGAAACGGTCACACAACTGCGGCTTGTGTGCAAACCGGTGCAAACACATATGAGCTTCATCACTGTGTCTGTCACGCTGAACTGATGGTAAAACTAAGGACATTATTCACTGTCTTTCTTTACTATAATTTTGAAAGCTAAAGCTCGCGATTATGGAAAGGGGCGTTACATTTCCGACACGGCTTGTGGTGTTCGGCCAATCACAATGCACTGTCCCAGTTGGCCAATCAGAGCAGACTGCGCGCTTGTCGGAAGGAGGGACTTTGTAGAAAACGAAGCGTTTGAGAGGCGGGGCATAGAGGACCTACGATAATGTACAGTATTTTAAAAATACTGTGTTTTTTGAACAATAAAACGTGTCAACATATTCTGTTACACCAAATACACAAAATAATGATCTTTAAAAAAGCATCATATACAGCCATATTGTGAAATATCATTACATTTAAAGTAACTGCTTTCTATTTTGATATATTTTAAAATAGAATTTATACATGTGAAGGCAAAACTGAATTTTCAGCAGCCATTACTTCCGTCATGATCCTTCAGAAATCATTCTAATATGCTGATTTGCTACTCAAGAAACATTTCCTATTATTATAATTGTTGAAAACAGAAAAAAGTGCTTCTTAATGGTTTTTATTTATTTATAAACATTTATTTGGAATAGATTTTTTTATTATTAATATAACATTATATTGTAACATTATAAATCTCTTTAATTAATGTGTCCATGCTGAATAAAAGTATTTTCAATCAATCAATCAATCAATCAATCAATCAATCAATCAATCAATCAATCAATCTTAATTTCCTCCAAACTTTTGAATAGTAGTACAGTGGAGCTGATTTTATGTTAAATAATGCTCAGGTTGTGAAATTCCAAAATGAATAAATTAAAAATTTAAATAAATATAAATATATATTGGATATAGTTTTTCTGAGTAGTTTTTCCAGACTCTATAATATTTAAACAAGATACATATTTGCATTTTAATGAAAACACTACTATAAAGTTATTTTTTCCCAACTGCATTGTTAATATAGGTTATACAAATGCATTAGAGCATGTGATCATGTGCATGCGTCTGCATTATGTATAATTAGTGTGCATGAATGTTCTGTGTGCTCAAAACCAGTCTCACCCTCCACAAATTCCTCAGTGTGGAGTAAATGGCAGCATTAAGATTATGCTCAGTCATACAGCAGGAACCCTCAGCCGGAGAGAAAATGCAGCAGAACCCCTTCCTCTCCCACCGCCGATTACACGCCGCCTTTTCACAGGATTACAGGCAGCCATAGTCAAAGATCTGGTCACAACCAGTCCACAAACCCACTCTGTAGTCCTCAGTTTGCTTCATTACCCCCTCTTTTTATTCAGCCTCTGGGCAATAATCACTTTCATTCTTTTTTGATTAAATTTCTCAATTTTTCCTGCCATATGTGGCCTCATATATTTATGTCTATTCTAAACCTCAAGCATGCTTACTTAAAGAAATACTGCAAAACACATGTGTTACAGCCTTAGATGACAATGGTGTGATTGCCATTATATAACCTCAAACCAAAGCATACAGCATTTGCGCAAGTAAAAGTGCTTGTCAGTCAATCACCAATGATCCAATTGATGCAGTCTGAATAATACCAGCTGCTGCAAACAAAACCATTTCAGAAAAGAGTATATGTTGCTTATAAAAATGCCCTTATTGAAGCATTGGATAATCCAATTGTTGATACCTGAGTGTAACAAAGGCCATTATTTAACTAGAGGTTAATTTCACTGCTTTGTACCTGGTGATTATGTCTCCCTTCTGATTGCATAACCATGTTTTTTTCCTCTCTCCACTAGAACCAGCTCGGTTCAGCCTGAGCATTCCGGTGGTCGCCATGGCAACTGAGCATCATCCGTCCCCTCCAAGCCATTGTTGAGTGGCGGGTCTCGACAGCATGTTATCTAAGGATCACAAGTGATATTTGGAAAGATATGTAGCATCTGAAGAAGCTAAAGCAACACATACTGCTCATTTGTTTATGACAGTATTGTTTTTTCATAACACTTAATAGCCAGTGGCACATTGCATCTACGCTGCCTGCATGCAGCTCTGCATGTGTCCAAAGACCTGGTTGAGGAGTTATTGTGTTATAACACAGCAGACAGAAAGATTCATTAGAAATCACCATCTTCATCTTTCTGAAACATGTTCCTGTCCTCACTGTCTGTTTTTTAAAGGCAGGAAGGAAACTGGGTCAGCAGCCTGAAGTGCTCCTCTCTGCATGATTCATGGAAGATGCAAGCCGTGCTATTATTTGGCTGTTAACGAGAAATAATCTCATTAAGCTTCATTGTTATTAACAACTACAATTATTGATTATGCTCAGATATATTCATGAGTAACACTCAAATGGAAATGTCTGTGCCAGTAAATAAATGGAACTGAATAATTAAAATAAATTATTTTTTATTTGAAAAAGCATCACATTGTCATTTTTATGATTTATTAATGCGTTTTACAGAGAAAACAAGAGTTATCACTCTGTCATTAACCAAAAACATGTATATTCTATTGCTCATTTGTGACCCTGCAAAACCAGTCTTAAGTTGCATGGGTATATTTGTAGCAATAGCCAAAAATACATTGTATGGGTCAAAATTATCGATTTTTCTTTTATGCCAAAAATCATTAGGATATTAAGTAAAGATCATGTTCCATGAAGATATTTTGTACATTTCCTACAGTAAATATATCAAAACTTCATTTTTTATTAGTAATATGCATTGCTAAGAACTTCATTTAAACAACTTTAAAGGTGATTTTCTCAATATTTTGATTTTTTTGCGCCCTCAGATTCCAGATTTTCAAATACTTGTATCTCGGCCAAATATTGTCCTATCCTAACAAACCACACATCAATGGAAAGCTTATTTATTCAACTTTCGGATGATGTATAAATCTCTTATGACCCTTATGACTGGTTTTGTGATCCAGGGTCACATTTGAGTTAAACCTGTATGTTTAATAAGCAAAACAAGCCACCTCTTGCCTTAGCTTGCAATTTTTTTTGACTGATTGCAATTGTTCGCCATTCACCATCCAAACTAAATTCCTGATATCTTTGTCTTTATCAAGTTACCATTTCTTTAAGATTCCTGATGTCAAAACAATCAATGACTCAAAATTGATGATACCCTTAGGAAATGCAGCAAAAGAATTAAACAAGATTGAAAATATTTACATATACAGTCAAACCAAAATTTATTCAGACACCTTCAACATTTCTCACATTATCACAGTTTATTCGCTATAGTTTAGAAAATGGTAATGAAATATGACAAGAACTCAGAGTTAAATTGTGTCAGAACAAATTCA
>JAFVLL020034634.1:0-35897 GCA_021397915.2 Tor tambroides
TGTGTGTGTGTGTGTGTGTGTGTGTGTGTGTGTGTGTATATATATATATAAGTTCGATACCATAGAGCCCCCCCCCCCCACCCCCACATAACAAATCCCAATTTAACCCCTGGTTGCAAGTGATTACGAGCACACATGAATTTAAAAACAAAATAATGATTTACATACAAATCAGGTATAGTAAACACTGCATTATGCCATAAAAATAAGTGTTAATTTTGATCTGATGGTCTGACTTTAAGAGAACACCCACACACGATCAACTTTCATCAAGTCTTCATTTTACAGTACTTGTGCAAAGTGGTGATTTAAATCACAGAATCATGCTGGGAAGGGTTTGCTGGCCCCCGTCTGTTCAGAGTCTTTGATTCCTGCCAATTTTCCCTCATTAGAGAGTCTCTTATTACTACTAACCGCTATTAGTTATTAATAGTAACCTTCTTTTCAGACCATTAGTCAAATTCTCATTAAAGACTGCAGGCGTCATGATGATCACATTCAGACTATTTAAAGATATATGTACTCGAATTTCATGATTATCATGCATGAACAAACTAAAAAACTTAATGTGATGCATATTTACCTGTCATACTTTCATACACAAATATATTTTTATTAAATTTGTTCTTTCTTTAAAAAAAAAAAAAAAAAAAATTATACCACAGCTATAGTCATATTTTAATCATGTTTATAATTTTTAACTATAAATTGAACTTTTTTTTCAAAATAAACATTTATGCTGATTCTTATCAATTTTAATACATGCATTTTAAAATTATGATTGTTTAAATAAAATCAAACAGATGCCAAATAGTTAATAATAATCTATGTAATGATTTTTTGAGTTTTGAAAACTGACATCTTTCATTTATGTATGACTGACAAATATTGTATGCATCACATTAGGTTTGATAAAATTGTGTTTTTTGTCGTTGTTGTTGTTTTGGCACACAACTTTTAACCAAGTACAATTTTATGTATAGATATTACTGTACGTACAATAATGCAAAATGTATGTTTTGACTTTATTTTGTATTTTGAGGATGCAGTCATTTCCTCCCGTACCTCCTCAAACGCTGCTGGAAGATACAAGTCAATCAAGAAAAACAAATTGTGAAATGGCACTATGATATGATCAATCTTTGTCTCTCTCTTTTAGATCAACAAGAAGGAGGCACGATATGAATGCAGTCCTTTCCAGAGTTCATCTACTGACCCACTAGTTCATCAAATCCTCCATACCCAGCGTTCATAAAATATGCCTTCCAAATCCAGGCTCTAGGCCTAGTTCTCCCACCTCATAAATCATATGCTGTATATTTTATGACCAGACCAGTCAGGATTGTAATAAAGATGAGTCAGTACAGATTTATGGTTCTTTGTAATTTTCACTGTGGGGGACTGGTTTTGAGCCTTTATGCCAACCAAATGTCACTTGCACATAGCATTAGCATGAAAATGGTGGCACTGTTTGTGCTCTGCAGTTTGTACGTGCTTGTGAGAAACTAATCATTAATAGGCTTTAAGTGAATCCTAATGGTGCCTTTTCCACAATGCATGAAGGAATTAAAAATGGATGAAGAGATATTGCTTCATATGAAAGCTCATAACTTTGGCTTTTAAAATTCCACAGAGAACAACACAGCTGAAATTACAACAGCTAATGTTATTATGAATTATGCTATAAAATCTATAAAAGGGATGTGTGGTAAAGCTATCACCCGCTGAGATCCCAATGTTAAAACCTCTCAGTTAAATACATAAATACGTCATTAATCGACTAATTAATGAATTAATCAATTGGAATTTGCCAGCAGGCTTTGGAACAATATTATATTTGTGTGTGTGTGTGTGTGTGTGTGTGTGTGTGTGTGTTTACTATTTTTACCTAACATTTTTTAATGTTTCATGCAAATTAACCAGGTTTGCATTTCACTGCAAGTTATATACTGTATGTGTAATCACAAATAAACCTTGAATCTTGAAACTGTTATTTTTGGACAAATTTAGTTAAAATTTAAGCACTAATATTATTCATTAGTTCTCATTAGTTGATGCTAGGTAGTGCATTAATTAAAAATAAATAAATAAATAAATAAATAAATAAATAAGAATACAGCTGTTTATTGTTAGTTCATGGCAACTCAGCTTTATTAAATAATATGAACAGACAATTTTTGAGTAGTAAATGAAGTATGTGGTAAATGTTGAAATTAACATTAACTATTAATAATTAATTAATGCTTTATAAGTATTTTTCATTGTTATTTTATGTTAACTAATGTGGTTAACTGATGTTAACAAATGAAACCTTATTTTTAAAGTGTCACCAAAATAATATACGGTATATGTTACATAGTAAAACTGAACATTATAACTGAAATGCAAGGCGTTTCAACATTTCTTCTTGTTTACAAATTTGAAATTGATTTTTATGTGAAATAATATAATTTAAACAGCATCTCATTACTCTGTGGAGAGTTTATGACCCACTAGAACAAATGGTGGTAGTTACAAACTAGTAATAAACTAGTAGTAAACTAGTAATTGCTAGTTACACCCAAAGTAGACTTAAAAACAACTGATGCAACCCTGTAGGAGTCATTGTTTGGCTGCTTAATTTGGCAATATGAAAGTGGAAAAATGCATGTTTCTTCACTGACGGCTACATTATAAGTGTATTTTGATGATTTATAATAGATATATTTTAGTAGTTTGCTCTTAACGGCATGAACTAGACATGTTTTGTCCCATCTGCTGCATAAAAGGTTACATAAAGGCAGTGCGTAGAATTAAAGTCATTTTAAATCCTTTTGTGGGAATGTAAACTCAGTGCAACAACACCTTGATCGCTCTGATATCAGCGAAGACTTTTATCGAACCGCACCGCAGTACACGTGTTAGTTCATCCGTGCAGTCCTAGCAGGGAAGAGAGAGCCGAGCACAGCAGGGCATCCAAATCAAGCAGGCACAATGATTGCACCTCTAATAAAGTGTAGCTGAGCTCAGGGATGTGTCACGTGGCCCTATAGCATGGCAGGAATCAATGTGAAGTGGCTGGGGAGGGATCAGTGGGCTTCGGCGGCTGATGAACTGCGATCAATAAGAACGGGTCGCTGTGGCTCGCTCTCCTCTCGCCACGGTCAGTGGTTATGGTTCAGTCGGAGTGAATGCTGGTTAAGTCATCAGACATTTTGACAGAGATTGAATAGGACCATTACGAAGGTCATTGTGTGCTTCCACACCTCGAGAGAGGTGCGCTAGAATGCAGTAAAAGGGTCGTGATTGCATACTTTCTTTTTAGGCTCGACAGTTGGTGTTGACATGGGAACTGAGTGGGGATAATTTTGGATGTTAGCACTGGATCTGAATCGACTTCATTAGGTCCCTTTTTCCACAGGAAATCAGAAAATAGGTGGCCGAGAACATTTTTAGCCATCCATTCGTGGGACAATCATAGGAAATTGCTGTTTTGTTACTTTGACCAAACTGCTTTGAAACAGCGGCTCTCAGATGTGGGTTTAAATGGATTCTGTTCTGATAGGAAGACAAAATAATGTTAAATTCTAATAATGAAATAATTATAAATTAATAACATACTATTAAGACCACATTTAAAAAATATATATATTGTAGGATTTACACATTTTCACTGAGAAATTGCTAGTCAATTTTACAAAAAAAAAAAGGCAGGTAGAGCAGAAAACGCTTTGTGTGTATAATTTGTTTAGTAGAAGCTAGACAAATTAGACAGATGCCAACCACAAACAAAACTACACAAGAAAATGAAGTAGTTGGACAAAATATTGTCTTTAATACAGCTTCCAGCCTTCTTAGAATAGATTCAAAAAACTTTTGAATAGTCTCCAGCTGAATGTCATTTATCACAACATGTGCCAGTTGTTTTAGGGATCTTTGAGGAGGAAATCTGCTTCTCTGCTTTTCTCTTCAAAACTAACCATAGTGGTTTGAATATAATCAAGTCAGGTGATTTGTCTGTGCAGGTCAGATGTTAAAGTTTATCTTGGTGCTCCAACTGTCCAGGTTTTATGATCATGAATCCAACTTTGTCACATTTTAGCATTAGTGTCTGCAATTAAAGTTACAGCAGTTGCAGCTTGTTCATGGATGCTGGCTTTGTGACATTCTCTATAATCAGTTTTTTGGAAACAGAGTCTGCAAGGTGAATATTGAGGTTTGCTTTCATTTTGCATGTTCATGTTGTTTGGTCACAATCTCTCTTAGTGTTTTACAGTCCCTATTATTCACTAGTAGTTTTGCTATGCTTTGTGTACTTAGTCATAATTATAAAACTGTCTTAAAACACTGGAAAATTGGGCTGTTAAGGTCCTGGTAAAGGGCTCCCATGATTTCCCCTTTTTGGAAATCTGACAAGTCACTCTTTTCACCCATGGATTGTATACTGCATTGATATGCAAACCAGAGAATATAGATGACAAAAAGATAAATAAAAGAGAATCGCAATTATTTGTTTTTACACTGTAGCCTACACAAATTATATTAACCACTATAACTGGTGTTCCCATTTTTTTCCAACCCCTTCATCCCAACCCCAACATCCTTTGTAAAATCTGAGTCCTGAAGCAGAACGATTGGTTTAGAAAATGTGCATGTCTTTCTGATCTTTAGTAACAATGATAAAATTGGATTTTAAGATTGTTTCTAAAGAATATGTAGGTGGTGTTTGCCAATGTAAAAATTGCTGGCTGTATGCTATTTGTGTTGTGGATGGTTGCCAAGCTATTACTAAGTTTAGATATTGGGTAGGATTAAGGGATCTAAAATATGGTCATGCAGAATAAGATATACATATACGATTTTTTACAAGAACAATGTAATGTAAAATAAAGATTCGCCAGAGAAAAAAAAAAAACATAAGAAAGTAATGCATTTTTACTCAAAATTAGCAGCATCTCCACTCAACTTGTGGTGTAATACAGACAGAATGATCCAATAATATTGAATTCTAATGTGACAGTTACACATTACATGTACTTACTATCGTAACACCATGCATGAGTACAAGCAAGCTGGTCACACTTTATTTTAAGGTCCAATTCTCACTATTAACAAACCATTAACTATGACTTTTACCTCAATAAACTCCTAATTTGCTGCTTATTAATAGTTAGTAAGGTAATTGTTAAGTTTAGGTATTGGGTAGGATTATGGATGTAGAATATGATCAGAACATGTACTTTATAAGTAATAATAAACAACCAATACACTAGTGATATGGATGCTAATAAGCAACTATTAATAGTGAGAACTAACCCATAAACTGAAGTGTTACTATTTTGCTCAGCATATTAGCAGTAATAAAAGTGATCCTCAACAAGCACCGATGAAAAGAGAAGAAAACAATCTGAAAAACTGTGTATTTTCTGTATTATCTTCAGGAAATTGTCCCATAAGCCAATCAGCAAAGGCATGCCAACCTCAACAAAACAACACATTTTAGTCTTGGATGTTGGGAACCCAGTGGAAAATACAATTGTCTGTAATTGCCTCTAGATTGCTGAATTTAATGTTAAGCCGTAGTCTCCAGGTATGGCAACAACCATCAGCAGTTTAAACCCGAGTGAAAGAAAGCGCAAGAACAGCAAGATGGCTGCATAGTCCACCACACTTTGAGCACCCTAAAGAGCTGACACAATGAAATCTGAACAAAACAGTCTAAATTTACTCCCAGTTCAATCCTCTCACAAATAACCCAATGAGACTGGCAACCAAACTCAATTAGCTGCTATACACAGTTGGTCCGTCTGAATATGAATTAATTGTTTCCTCAGTAATGTATTCAACAAGAAAACAAATAATTGCAATTAACTAGGCATTCTTTAATTGCAATTTTGTTGGACATAAAGTTTGATTTCATATAACAAGAAAAATTATATCACAGGGAAGATTCTCTGTAGACTCAATTTCATAAGATCATCATTATGGCATAGTTGAGGTTCATAAGTTTCTATATATACAGGTGCCTCTCAAAAAATTAGAATATCATGAAAAAGTTCATTTTTTTTATTGTAACTTATTTCAAAAAGTGAAACTTTCATATATTCTAGATTCATTACATATAAAGTAAAACATTTCAAAAGTTTTTTGTTTTAATTTTGATTATTAGAGCTTACAGCTCGTGAAAGTCAAAAATCCAGTATCTCTAAATATTATAATATTTCATAAGATCAATAAAAAAAAAAAGAATAATAAAAAAGGATTTGCCAAACAGAAAGGTTCAAGTTCTTTAAAGTATGTTCATTTATGCACTCAATACTTGGTTGGGGCTCCTTTAGCACAAAAAATCCAGCATCAGTGAGGTGTGGCATGGAAGCGATCAGCCTGTGGCACTGCTGAGGCACTATTGATCCTTCAGCTCGTCTGTATTGTTGGATCGACTGTTCATCATCTTTCTCTTGAAAATATCCCATAGATTCCATATGGGGTTCAGGTCAGGCATGTTGGCTGGCCAATCAAGCACAGTAATATCATGGCAGCAAACCACTTGGAAGTGGTTTTGGCACTGTGGGCAGGTGCTAAAGTCCTGCTGGAAAAGGAAATCAGCATCTCCATAAAGCTTGTCAGCACATGGAAGCATAAAGTGCTCCAAAATCCCCTGGTAGACGGCTGTGTTGACTTTGGACTTGATAAAACACAATGGACCAACACCAGTAGACGTCACGGCACCCCAAATCATCACTGACTTCGGAAACTTCACACTGGACTTCAAACAGCTTGGATTCTGTGTCTCTCCAGTCTTCCTCCAGACTCCAGACCTTGATTTCCAATAGAAATGGAAAATTTACTTTTATCTGAAAATAGGACTTTGGACTGCTGAGCAATAGTCCAGTTTTTTTTCTCCTTAGCACAGGTAAGATGCTTCTGACGTTGTTTCTGGTTCAGAAGTGGCTTGGTAGCCCTTTTCCTGAAGACGTCTGAGCGTGGTGACTCTTGATGCACTGACTCCAGCTTCAGTCCACTCCTTGTGAAGCTCTCCCAAGTGTTTGAATCAGCTTTACTTGACAGTGTTCTCAAGCTTACGGTCATCCCTGTTGCTTGTGCACCTTTTCCTACTCAATTTCTTCCTTCCAGTCAACTTTGCATTTAATATGCTTTGATACAGCACTCTGTGAACAGCCACCCCTTTCAGTAATGACCTTCTGTGACTTACGGTACCCTCTTTGTGGAGGGTGTGAATGATTTTCTTCTGGACCATTGCCAAGTCAGCAGTCTTCCCCATCATTGTGGTTTCAAAGAACAAGATATACCTGGAATTTACACTGAAGGGATGGTCATTCAAATGTAAATATTCTAATATTTTGAGATACTGGATTTTTGACTTTCATGAGCTGTAAGATCTAATCATCAAAATTAAAACAAAGAAAAACTTTTGAAATGTTTTACTTTACATGCAATGAATCTAGAATATATGAAAGTTTCACTTTTTGAAATAAGTTACAATAAAAAAAAATGAACTTTTTCATGATATTCTAATTTTTGAGATACACCTGTATATATATATATATATATATATATATGATAGATAGATAGACAGATAGACTGATTGATTGTTGGCTGCAAAAATCACCAGGACAAGAGATGCACCCAAAAAAAGAAATCAAATTTTATTCAAGTTCATGGCAAAAAAAAATAAAAAATAAAAAATCAATGTTATGTCACACTTTTAAATGAATTTTTATAAGAGCACTTTATTTAACATTGCACAACCTGGGCAGGTGGGGCTTCTTACCACAATATTGCCATGAACTTATTACAGGTTCAGTCCCGCTGGAGGAACCTGGGGTTACATACCTTGCTCAAGGGCACAATGGGGAAGACTCAAGGCTCACTCCTTGTGGGGGTCAAACATTTCAGGTATAGCAGACCTGAGCCTTAGGCCAGAAACATACTCTATGTAAGTGTGCAGTCCTGATGTGCATACTTAACAGGTTCTTACATTACTATGGCATTAACAAACCTCAATACTAAAGGGGGCAAATAGAGTTACCCTCAAATGTCTGTGCCATAAAATGCCATTCAACTACCTTTAACTTTAAAAGATTATCCTCAAACTGTTGCTCTACCACAAAAAAGAAAATTACCATAGAAGAGGATAGTTCACACTAATGCAACTTTACTTGTGTTATGAATCGCATTCAAATGCATGCAACTAGACTTGAAATTCAGTTTGTTTAAGCCCTGTGTTTAGTTTGTGTTCAGTTCTTGGTCCTCATCGTCAGTATTATGTTGGTTGTTCTGTTCCTGTTCCTGTGGTTCCAGAATGTTTTTTAAAGATTAGAGTTTTGTTGTCATAAAGAACAGATGTGCATAGATCTGTTCATTTCATCTTTCTGTTCCTGTTTTCAAGCCAACATGACAATTTGCATTTAGCATTGTTTTTCCCTGATGTCCATGATGCGTCAGAATAGAATTGTGATCCATATTGGGTCGTGATTCACCAGCTGAGAACAACTGTACCACACCTCATTTTCTTAAGTAGTATCATCTTTCTTTTTGAGGAAGCTACTTTGAAGTAAATAACTCATAATATGCCTAGCACAGATACTTATCTTATGACAGAACCAATTATTACAGACTGTGGATATCTGTTTATTTCTTCATTTTCTATTTAATATACTGTAATTTAAGTCCCCTTGAAACTCCCCGCTCAGAACGACGTGTGATTAGATGGGTCTGACAGTGGGATTGAGGTTGGATGTGTTGCTCTCTCACGGAGTTCTCAGTAACCCTCCTGCTGGACTCAATATTCTGTCAGACATGCTGTTGCAGCTGTATTTGAGAGATGACCACTGACCATGGCTAACGCATGCCCAAGAGTCTCTTCACATCTGACCCTTTATCGATCAGTGTGCTATTCTTCTTCTAGTTAGTGCTTTTTTCTTTTACCTATTGGATTTTAACATAACTGCTTTTCCAGTACATGACACAGGATATTACATTAGAACTTAATGTGATTAAATTGCTTACTGGCCTCGTCTGTGTAAAGTTATATCAAATGTTTCATTTTCAGTGTCACGACCTTGTGAATTCATACATGGATATCGGAGCTGGGATGTTCATCTACCCATCTGAAATTATGTAACAATGAACACAAATATGACAAAAAACGACATTTTAATTTTGTGTTTTTATTTTTTTATTTTTTTTAATAATTGGTTATGCCGTCGTTTTGGCTGTACCTTCCATTAATTACACAGCAATTTTGCATCAACACAGTGACATTCAGTCAACAGCACTCAACAGTCCAGAGAGAACTGGTTGCTAATGGCAAAGGACACGCACTTCCTTTCAAACAGACAGATTGAGCGTAAGGAGTCTTGAGACAATTTTCAAAAGGACTGTTTTTAACAATAAGTCTTTCCCCCTCGGTTGATTTTTCTGTCGAGTACTCAAAGCAGAAAAAAATACTAAAATGTCAGTTTTTGTGTTTTGTTATACTTTATTGGTCTTGCCATTAAAAAAAACAAAAAAAACACTGATTTGCATGTGTTTCATTCTTCCTCACATTGGTGAAATTCTGAGGGCAAAAAGGTCCATTATTTATGATTAATAGTGTATTGATGTATGTAGCTCAGGTCACACATAAGTCACTTTCAAACCAAGCAGCTTTCTGTTTGCCAATGCAGTGACTCGACGGGATTATCTTGAACCTGCATGGGAAAATGTGTTACTCCAATGTAAAATTCCCAGATGTATGGATTCCTACCAAAATATCTGGATTTCACCTGCAAAATTTCTCAGAACAATGATAAGGTTTTATTGTTGTTCTTGCCAGGCACTCTTTTGAAAACAGTCAGCTGTGGGAACTTGAAAGCACTTTGGAGGCACAGCGTTCAGCTAGACCCATGGTGAACAAAATGTTCCTCCAAGCATTATTTTTCATATTAATATTGTTGTAGAGAGCACTATATATTTCCTTTTTTTTTTTTTTTTTTTTTTTTTTTTAATAGTTGTTCAGTCATTGTACAAGTAGAATGTGATGATTGGTGATTGGTCCTGCTCCTCCTCCACTGTGATAGGATGGCTGGGAGTGAATTAATGAATGAATAGATAGATAGATAGATAGATAGATAGATAGATAGATAGATAGATAGATAGATAGATAGATAGATAGATAGAAAAAATCACTAGTCTAAGAAGGAAGAAGAAAAAAAAAACAGTTTTGTGAACACATGGTCTAAATTTGACCACACGTTTAAGCCCATTGCAAAATCTGCATGGGGAAATGGATAGATTCCTATTGAAATGACTGGATTTGCCTGTGGAAATTGCCCGAACAATGATAAATTTGCACCTTAAAGGGATAGTTCACCCAAAAATGAAAATTCTGCCATTAATTACTCACCTTCATGTTGTTCCAAACCCGTAAGACCTTCGTTCATCTTCGGAAAGCAAATATTTTTGATGAGATCCGAGAGCTCTCTGACCCTCCCATAGACAGCAAGCGTACTACAACGATCAAGGCCCAGAAACATAGTAAGGACATCGGTAAAACTGTCCATGTGACATCAGTGGTTCAACCATAACTTTACGAACCTATGAGAATACTAACAAAAATATAACAACAACTTTATTCAACAATTCATCTCCTCCGCGTCACCCTATGGTGCCATTTTGGAGTGTATCACAACGCATGCGTGCGCTTTGATTGGAACATAAACAACATAAGCACGTATTCCTGCTGACACAGAACACGCATGCGCATGCTTTGATCGGAACGTAAACATACTTTTGTTTACGTCAAATTCAAAGGGTGCGCATGCGTCATGATACTTTCCAAAATGGCATCCTAGGGTGATGCGGAGGAGATGAATTGTTGAATAAATTTGTTATTTTTGTTTTCTTTGCGCACAAAAAGTATTCTCGTAGCTTCATAAAATTATGGTTGAACCACTGATGTCACATGGACTGTTTTACCGGTGCCCTTACTACGTTTCTGTGCCTTGATCGTGGTAGTATCTTTGCTGGGAGGGTCACAGAGCTCTCAGATCTCATCAGAAATATCTTAATTTGTGTTCCAAAGATGAATGAAGGTCTTACGGGTTTGGAAAGACATGAGGGTACTTAACGACAGAATATTCATTTTTGGGTGAACTATTCCTTTAAAATAAAAATCCTAAAAAAGGAACAAAGGGTCCTTTGTAAAAATAAATAAATAAATACATTTACAACTTCATTTTGTTGTTTGTTTATTTCATAGAACAAAGGCTTTATTTAAAATTTGTGCAAGTGGTATTTGTTGTGCCTGATGTGTTTCACCATTCATAATACTTAAGGTCTTTCTCAGCACTACTGTACTGTAAAGATCATCTAGCATCCACAATTTTGCTTTTACAGTCAAATAGTTAATTGTTTATTCCAAACTATTATGTTATTTACCAAAAAGCTCTTAAAAGATAAAGACACTCTGGCTGTCAGCAAACTCTCTCATCATCCACAATATAAATGACAGCTGGTTTGTTTTCTTGCAAATGAAATCCACATTCTCTGCGAAATTCAGCTTGCATTTAAAACCAAGGACCCCGTGTACATGACTACATAATACAAATGAGAGAGGCTCACGGTCATTTGTAATCAGGTCTTTTGTTTTTCAACATTCATTAGTGAAGTTGATTTACATCTTAGAAACATGCTCGCTACACCTGTTATTAACATTTTTCATATATAATAGTAAAACTATCTCAATATCATTTACATATCTGAATAATTAAAAATTCATACTGTGCATTTTTATTGTAATATTTATTGTAAACTGAACAGCGGCAGCACACATCTTTGACATAATTTCACCATTTCGGTGTGGCAATTAAAGGATAGTTTAAAAGAAATGAAGATATTTTGAAAACTGTTGGTAACCAAACAGTTCATTGTAGCCATGAACTCCCATAGTATGGGGAAAAATACTATGGAAATCAACGGCTACCATCAACTCTTTGGTTACCAACATTCTTCAAAATATCTTATTTAGTGTTTAGCTGAAGAAGAAAAAGAAGAACTCATACAGGTTTTAGAACAGCTTGAGGGTGAGTAAATAATGACAGAAATGTATTTATTTTTTGCTTGAACTGGTCTTTTAAAATAAATTTTCAATATTTTATTTATTTATTTTACCAGAGGGATGAGAATATTAATTTATGAAATAAACAACTGTATTACAAGTAGAGTTTGAGTTAACCAAGAACATTCCTTTAATATCAGCTAAGATCAGGTTGTTCTCTGAGGTGGATTCGTTAATTCCAACAAATATCCAATTAAATAAATAATCTTGTGGGGAATCCTGAGAGATATTCTACAAGGGGCTTAAGCATTGTAGTCCAATATTTTGCTTTCAGAGTGTTTTACAATGACCTCAAGAGAGACGACTTCAAAGGCTAACCTCCCCTGACTGTCTGCTCTCTGCCTGATAGATATTCATGCCAGGTTTCAGAAGCAAAGGCAACTGAGGAGAAGGAAAAACAATGCATAAAGTTCATGTTAGCCCATGTTTTATTCATGTTCCACTCTAACTGGAACAGATAAGCAGTGTCACTGGTTTTCCGTGGGTGTGGATAGGTTGTAGAAATCAGTCTGGCTCTCCTTGGTTAACACTCAAATCAAGCTTTCCTGTAATGCATTGGCAAATCCTGATCACATCTATCTATCTATCTATCTATCTATCTGCTTTTTCAGCACAACCATTTACAGAACAGCAAAGATCGTGTGATCTACATGCATCTTCGGTTGTGTTTTTGTGCACACTGGTCATTTGAGCAGAATGCTGTTTGCAGAATTGGATTTCATGGGTGAAGTGTACCTGCCGCACAACATTTGCTGTGTGGAGTGGAGCACGCAGTGATTTCTCCCCCCTGCAGCTCTATTCGTTTTGTAAAGCTCTCTGCCTGACCAGCCCTCCTCTGCTGTGCGTGTGTGAGGTACATTACTTCAGGACTGCATTTCTGTGGTCTTATGTGCTGAAATCTAAGGCAACACTGCCCCCTCTCGATATTTCTGTCCTGACACAGATGATACTGAAACATCTGGGTCATTCATTTTCTGCTGTACCTTTAGTATTCTGTATTCTCTGTAAGGCTAGCAAAATGTAAAGTTGTTTTGACAACAATTTATTGTTATTTCAAAAAGTCAAAATAAAAATGGCAAGGTTTTCTTTCTATTTCTATTTTTATGCATAGCAACCAAAATAACAATTATGATTTGTTCAAACCATAGCTGTGAAAGTATTTAAACTTGATCCCCACGTTTATGTAACTGTGAGTTTGCAATAATATGATTTCCTTTTTTTTTTTTTATTCTTTTTTTTTTTTATTAGGACATGTATGATGGATGCATGAACTGTGCTGAATAATAGGAATTACCTAAATATACATATAATATAATATAATATAATATCAAAATCCACCTGTATTAAAATGTAAATTTTGTTGCATAATCCAAACACATGAATGGCCCATTTTAATGTGTCTAAGAAGTACAGTCAAACTCATTTTGATTATGGAAATTCAGCAATATGTGCTTTTTTTTTTTTTTTATAGGTCTACTTTTTTATGCATACAGTAAATAACAATTGGTGTAATTGTGAGATTGTGGATAAGGGAAAACTAATTTATATTAAGACATGTATAAAATATATTGCATAATTACACAAATATACACAAATATGACAACATTTATATATATATATATATATATATATATATATATATATATATTTTTTTTTTTTTTTTTTTGAGTACAAAACAGCAATTTTGAAATTGAATATATAGTGAAGGGGTCTAAAAGGTTAATGCTCTACTGTGTTGCAAAATAATGTAGCACCTACACTAAACCTAACCGATAATGATAAAGCAAGCAAATGTGAGATAAAACATTTGGTGAAGCAACCATGTCGTTTAATTTTGCTTCTATAAGACTTTGAGCTTTTTTATCGCGTCTCATGTTTCACAGGACTCATACCTGAGTGCTTCACAAGTGTACCAGGTGCACTACCGAGGAAGTTTACTACACCAGAAAAACCATAAACATGCAGCTGGTTATGTAATGCAAACTTCAACATGAATAAGTTTACAAATATTGCACTATGGTAAAAGTATTTTGAGCTCATAACATAGTACTGTGCAAGGAACTGTGCAAATATTAGTCTTTAGTAATCAATAATCTGCCACTGCAAGAAAAGTAAAAGTTGTTAGTGTTTTACTGGCACTAATGTTCATTTTAGCTGAAAACTGCAGTGAATTTTATGTATCGTTCTGCAAAAATGTAGAGACATGAGTACAGTATCTCACAAAAGTGAGTACACCCCTCACATTTCAGCAACAATTTTAGTATATCTTCTCAAGGGACAATACTGCACAAATGAAACTGGGATATATATTACAGTAGTCAATGTGCAGCATGTATAGAAGTCCAAATTTACTGTCCTCTAAAAATAATTCAACATATAACCATTATTGTCCAAATAACTGGCAACAAAAATGAGTACACCCTAAGTGAACATGTCAAAATTGTGTCCAAAATGTCAATATTTTGTAGGAGCACCACTGATATCTGCACTGCCTTAATCCTCCTGGGCATGGAGTTCACCAGAGCTGCAAAGGTTGTTGCTGGCATCCTCTTCCACTCCTCCACAATGACATTATGGAGCTGCTGGATGTTAGACACATGGTGCTTCTCCACCTTCCACTTGAGTATGCCCCACAGGTGCTCAATAGGGTTCAGGTCTGGAGACATACTTGGCCACTCCATCACCTTCACCTTCAGCTTCATCAGCAAGGCATTTGTCATCTTGGTGGTATGCTTGGGGTCATTATCATGTCGGAAAACTGCCGTTCGGCACAGTTTCTGAAGGGAGGGCATCAACTTCTGCTTCGGAATGTCACAGGACATATTGGAATCCATGTTTCCCTCAATGAACCACAGCTCCCCAGTACCAGCAGCACTCATGCAGCCCCAGATCGTGATGATACCACCAACATGCTTGACTGTATTACAAGACACAGTTTTCTTGGTACTCCTCACCAGGACATCACCACACATGCTGGACACCATCTGAGCCTAACAAGTTTATCTTATTCTCATCAGACCACAGGACAAGGTTCTAGTAATTCATGCTCTCGGACAGGTTGTCTTCAGCAAACTGTTTGCAGGCTTTTTTGTGAGCCAGCTTCAGAAGGGCCTTCACTCTGGGACGACGGCCATGCAAACTGACTTGTTGCTGTGTGCGGCGTATGGTCTGAGCACTGACAAGCTGACCTTCCGCTTCTGCAACCTCTAAAGCAATGCTGGCAGCACTCATGCATCTGTTGTTTGAAGTCAGCTTCTGCACCTGATGCACAGCATGAGGACCTAACTTCTTTGATCGACCCTTGCGAGGCCTGTTCCGAGTGGAACCCGTCTTGTAAAACCTCTGTATGACCCTGGCCACTGTACTGTAACTCAGTTTCAGGATGTTACCGAACTTCTTATAGCCTAGGCCATCTTTGTGTAGAGCAACAATTCTAATTCTCAAATCCTCAGAGAGTTCTTTGCCATGAGGTGCCATGTTGACCATCCAGTGGTCATTATGAGAGAATTGTACTCAAAGCACCAAATTTTAACTGCTCTAATACAAGATACACAAATGTGTATGGTCCTATCAAGCAGACAAAAACATGAACATGATGAATAGTACATGTGGCTTTGCATGGTTAAACGAAGTATAGCTGTTATCACTTAGGGTGTACTCACTTTTGTTGCCAGCTTTTTTGATAATAATGGCCGTATGTTGAGTTATTTTCAGAGGACAGTAAATCTTCACTGCTATACAAGTTGCACATTGACTACTCTAAAATATATCCAAATTTCATTTCTATAGTATTGTCCCTTGAGAAGATATACTAAAATGGTTGCTGAAATGTGAGGGGTGTACTCACTTTTGTGAGATACTGTATATGTTACAACAGTTTCTACACTAGCCAGTTGTTTTCCTTAAAAGGTGCTTTAAGTATGTGCCATAAGTGATGATTTGGCATATCAAAATCAAATTTTCAGGATCTTAAAGAGTAAACTGGTGGTAAACTGTAATATGTGTGCATATTAGAGTTGGCATTCACAGGGCTGAAAGGTAATTTTGATTTTGGACAAATGATTCTTACACTGGATTCACTGCAGCTTAGTAAAGCTCACTGTGATAGTGTAATTGGGGGAAGCTAATTGAATTTAGGGAGCACTTTAGGACAAAGCCCAGGGGATATTACCATGGCAACCTCGCACGGAACCTCCTTTGTTCCACCTATAATGCAGCGTTCCGGGTGTTAATAAGATCTCTATCCCAGGAGACATGGCTTGTATCTCTTTCTCTGTTTCTCTCTGTATATCCTTGTCTCTTGTATTCCTCTACACAAGCAGAAGGAGAATTCAAAAGTAAAATATAAAACTTCACATCTGGGTCATTTCCAAAATTTTAACCTCAAAAACCTTATGCAATGAAAATGTAGTACAGTATCTTTGTATCTTTATGTTCTATATTTATGATAAAACATGGAGGCTGAAGGAAACATTCACCCTCCAGTGCTTCTGTACATATCCTAATAGTAACGCTCTTTTACTGAGTCTGTTTGGTACTCTTTCTGTAACCTTTATTTAATGTTAACCAGCATTCAGTTACTGGAATTTCCATTAGCAATATTAGACCTAAGTGACATCGAAAAGAAAAAGAAGAGCCACGCCATTTAAGAGGTGGTGCATTTTTGTGAAAGGTTATTAGAATTGCATGCACATGTGTTAAATTTCCCAGTGATGTATTAAACTCATGATGTTAAATGTAAAATTACAACTTTGTGCCACTTATTAGTAAATGTGAATGCTAATTTCTTCTATAGGTGATGCTAGCCTTGAAATCTTTGCAAACGCAGTACCAAATCCTTTAGCTTGCAGTGGCCAGCTCTCACCAGGTCAGCGTTGGATATGACTCTGCCACTACAGGAGGCAAAGGGAGCCTTTGCTGACCCTGCAGATGGGAACACTCATTGGCTGAATATTTCATAGTGACATCCACATAATTAAGGTCAGTCATTTCTCCACTGTTCCTGACCACAAGCCACTATTTTTACCCTTTCTCCCTCCATTTTCATCTTTACATTAATACTGTGCCCATTTTCCTCCATTATAGTATTAGATCCATTTCGTTATTAACAGTAAAACGTATGTGGGTCACAGAATGGATATTGTGCTCAGTTAAAGGAACAGTTGCTGCACTGAAACTTTTGAGTTTCCTAAGGACTTCTCTGGACTTTATGAAATCTTTTTAGGAAAATTAATTGCAGGATTTAAAATTATACTTTTGTAATTTGTCCTAGCATTCAGAATAAATCATATTCGAGTTCTATTTGATATTTACATAGTTCCCATGTTAAGGACATATGGGACACCATTTACTTCATGCTAATAACAAGCAACCAATACTATAATGTTATATTATAATTATATTAAAACATCAAAGTCTTACCAATTTGTGAGTGAGACCAGGCAGATTTGCACTGTTCCATATACACAGAACATTTTGAAGGCCAATAGAGAAAACATAATGAGCAGCAGAGGAACCTTAAGGCACAGATTGTTACTGAAACTGTATAGCTTCACTGTATAGCTTTGCACACTGTATTTAATTCAAGTTTTAATTCAGCATGAACCACTTCACATACATATGTTATGTATCAAGCATGCTGTATTTGTGTTTTGCATCAAATTAACATTTAGTTTTAGAAGATTGAATAATTAGTTCGTTTTTATTTAAAATAATTTTTAAATGATTTGAACAGCATTACATTAGTGGAGCGTAAAAAAACATGCCTGTGGGGACAATTCTGTAAAATTATATTATGCTGAGGTAAAATGTGACGTAAAAACATTTGCTAAAGCATCCATGTCATTTTATATTGTTTCTACAAGTCTTTGAGCTCTTTTATCATGACTTGTGTTTCACTGGACTCGAACCCGAATGCTTCATATCACAAGTGTAATGCTGAAAAGGGTGCGTCACTGAGCAAGTTTACTATTTTCAGAAAAGTCAGACATGAAGGGCTGGTTATGTGATGCTAATAAAAAAAAAAATGCATTAGTTTACAAATCATCCACTATGGGAAAAGTGTCTTGAGTTCGTAACTTGAGTTCATGCGAAAATTTGTCTTTATTAATAGATAATCTACCCCTGTAACCATAATTTGTGTGAAAAGAAATGAAAGTTCATTTTAGCTGGAAACTACAGTAAGTTACAGTAACTACAAGTAAGAGTTTTGCAAAAATGTAGGTAGAGACACTTTTTTACTAATAAGCTTAGGTAGCATAGTTTTTCCTTAAGGCTTATTTGGCTTTTCAAACAATCTTTTCAGTATTTTAAATAGTGAACTGGCAGTAAACTTTAATATATGTGTGTATACTAGATGTCTCTCGACTAATATTATTCACTTGTGTTGCTATTAACCAAGGAGAATAACCACAAAAAGTAACTTTAGGGAACAAAGATTATGAATAAAACTGGAATAAAACAAAATTACTTTTGTGTTTATTCTCTGAAATATGGCTGCTAAAAGTCTTTGTTTAAGGGTAAAAAGAAGTTTTAAATACCAGACCAATGGTATACTGTTTGTGAACAATCTGACACCATCCACACTGATCATAGCGATGTGGATATGTTTGCACCAGCTACTATGAACTCCAGTCAAGACAAGCTATGTTTAAAAAGAATTAACTGAAGAAGATTTCAACACCGAAAACATCGACCTATTATAAAATCATCATAGATCAGTTTGACCAGGCAATTTGAAGGTGTTTAACAGCCGGCACAAAGTTCCCTATCAATACTTCACTCGTACTGCGTCTGCTAAGATGCTATGGGGAAAAACTCCTTTTTCTCTGATGACTGAAGCCTTTTCAGTAATGCAGTGTAACTGTACGGCCATTGGTTCGTGCAGTGAATAAAAAATTAACCAATGGCTCGGCAGCGAATCTGCACAAGTCTATGGCGACGAAGCCCGCCAGAGCCCGTCATCTGGCTATATAAGTGAGCATTTCGCCATAGGATCCTTAGATTTCTTCTATTAGGGCAAATTTCTAAGAGCAAATAATCTCGGCACTGTTGCAAATGCTGCACCATCACTGTCGCTCGTGCAGGGCTCCCCTGCATGCCACTGACGGTCACGGCGAGTGCGTTTCATGCTTCGGCACCACCCACGCTGAAGCTGCACTCACCGAGACGTCATGTCCTCATTGCGAGGATATGAGTCTCGCCTCTCTGCGCTAGTGGATAGCTTTCTTTTCAGAAAGCGACTCTACCTCTCACGCCCTAACGCTTTCTTCCTCCCAGGAACCTGTGACGAAAAAGCAGCGGGGAAGAGGAACTCAGCTCTCGGTGACGAGTGAGCCCACGCTAGCTGAGCCCCCACGTGCCTCACTCTCTCCACATAGAGAGGTTTCTCCCATCCTCTTCTCTCACCCGGACCAGCGTCCCTCTGCAGCTGTGAGCGATCTGGTCTTGTTCGGTGGGAGCGAGTGTGACGAAATGGACGACAGCGTGTCTCTGGCGGCTTCAGATGCAGAGGAGCTGTCAGGCTCGTCTAGCGACACCGCCCCCCCTGCCGTCTGAAGAGCCCAGCGCAACCAGCACGGGCATGGATGCCGAACTGTTCCACGTCCAGTCTACAGCTGTGGAGGAGCTGGGCGCCTGAGGAGCCCACCTGCAGCGGCTTGGATGAATGGTTCTTGCAGGGCCCTGTCAAGACCCTCGATAACAAGCTTCATCATTCTTCCCAGAGGTCCAGGATGAGATCACCAGATCTTGTTGCACGGCCCCTACTTGGCCCGCCTACGTGCCTCCTCTTCGTCCGCCCTCACATCAGTCGACGGCGTCGAAGAAAAAGGGTACGACAGACTGCCTCCCCTGGATGAGTCAGTGGCCACGTATCTCTGCCCGCCCACAGCCATCGGTTGGAAAACAAAGGCTGCCCACCTGTCCAAGTCTTGTAGGATGACTTCAGCTCTCACTGGACGAGCCTATTCGTCAGCTGGACAAGCAGCCTTGGCACTTCACTCTATGGCGGACCTCCAGGTCTTTCAGGCCAAACTCCTCTGCTGTATGGACGAGTCTGGCCCAGACCCCGCAGCTTTTAAGGAGCTGTGCAGTGTGACCAACCTGGCTTTGCGTGCCACTAAGATGACGGCCCAGGTGATTGGCAGATCCATGGCCAGCCTAGTGGTGCTTGAGCGGCACCTATGGTTGACTCTTACGGAGATCAAGGATGTGGATAAGGTCCCCTTCCTTGACTCCCCGGTCTCCCCCACTGGCTTGTTTGGACCTGCGGTCGAGGGCTTCACAGAACATTTCACTGCTGCACAGAAGTCGTCCCAGGCAATGCGACACTTCTTGCCAAAGCTCTCCAGTTCTGCAGCTGCCTCCAGTCACCCCAAGACGACACTGACTCAGCAGCACGCGAAGCCCACGCCCCCAGCTTCTAAACCTGAGCCCCATCATCGCTCCCGCTTGGCTAGACACTACCCATTCCCTAAGTGCCAGGGACCCAGGCCCAAGATAGCGCTGGACCCGGTGCCTCAGGCGTCAACCTGATCTGCGGGACAGGAAGAGAAAGCGGCAAAGTCTCGCCACAGCCGGACCACCCCCCAAGCAGCCTCTGTTGTGCCTCCAAGCGCCCCATTCAGTTCCGGGTGCCAACGGCAATGTGTTTGTGAAAGATTCTGTTGTGAACACTGGGACCGTTCAAATAGCGCCCACACAACCATTCGCTGTTATAGCGAGAAAATTAAAACACAAACATTTTCAAAAAGAGAGCATATTTCCTCTTCTACTTATCACGAGTGTCAAGTCCCCTCAAGGCGACCCACCACCCGAACTAATTCCACCCCTCACCACATGGGCAGAGGCCTGGCAGGCCATCCCTGGAGTGTCAGAATGGGTTCTGGGGACTATAAAATGAGGCTACTCACTCCAGTTCGCTCGAAGACCGACTGGGTCGAGAACACGGACGCTCACACCCTGCACTCTGAGGTGATGTATTTGCTGGCAAAAGGAGCTGTAGAGGTGGTTCCGCCAGCTCAGAGCAAGTCAGGGTTCTACAGCTGTTACTTCCTCTTCCCCAAAAAGGATGGCGGCCTAAGGCCCGTCCTCGAGCTCAGGCACCTGAATCGGGCCCTCATGAGACAGCCATTCAGAATGAATGAAACAGATCCTCTCGCAAGTATGCCCAGGGGACTGGTTCTTTTCGCTGGATCTGAAAGACGCCTACTTTCACATCCAGATAGCCCCCCACCACAGACGATTCTTGAGATTCGTCTTTGAGGGAGTGGCATATCAATACACAGTCCTCCCTTTCGGACTGTCCCTAGCTCCTCGCACTTTTACGAAGTGCATGGATGCGGCTCTTTCCCCGCTGAGACAGATGGGAATCCTCATTCTTAATTACCTCGACAACTGGCTCATCTCGGCCTAGTCGGAGGATGAGCTACTATCTCATAGATCCTTCCTCATCAGCCACTTAGAATGCCTGGGACTCAAGATCAATCTTGCCAAGAGCGCGCTGTCCCCAAGCCAATGGATATCGTTCCTGGGAACAGTTCTCGACTGGACCCAAATGAGGGCGGTAGTCATGCCAGAACGTGCACTGGCCATTCACCAGCTCACAGCCTCATTCAGAGTTGGAGCCTCTCGCCCTCTCAAAGCATTTCAGAGGATGCTGGGCCTCATGGCCTCTGTGTCTCCAGCACTTCAGTTGGGCCTGCTTCGCATGCGGCCCCTTCAGTTCCGTTCCGTCCCATGCCTGGCATCTCGGACGCCTCCGCATCAAGGTGGAACAGGCCTGCGTGGCAGCTCTGGCCCCTTGGAAAGACCCTCAGTGGATGGAACGGGGCGTTCCCCTGGGAATGGTCTGCAGAAGAAAGGTGGTCTCGACAGACAGGTTGGGGAGCGCTGTACGATGGCAAACTGGCTTTCGGCCACTTGTCAAAAGAGGAAGGTCGGCTTCACATCAACTGCCTGGAAATGCTGACACTGTGTTTGGGCCTTCACACTTTTCTCCTAGACCTAAGGGGACGCCACGTCTTAGTCCGCTCAGACAGCATGACGGTGGTGTCCAATATATATCTCCAGGGTGGTCTCTCCTCGAAGTGCCTCTTCATTCTAGTAGAGCGCCTCTTGGAATGGGCTCAGCTCAATTTGCGTTCGCTGAGAGCAGCGCATGTGCCCGACAGGTTGAACCAATGAGCAGAAGAGTGGATGCTCCACCCACAAACTGTTCAACGAATCTGGGAGATCTTCGGCAGGACAGAGGTTGAACTCTTCGCCTCAGAAGACAACTCTCATTGCCCAACTTATTTTTCAAAGGACAAGGATGTGTTGACCCACGACTGGCCCAACCTCTTCCTTTACGCTTTTCCCCCGATTGCCCTAATCTCGCAGGTAATCAGGCAAATTAGGGAGCAGAAACACAAAGTTATGTTAGTGGCCCCACTCTGGAGGAACCAACACTGGTTCGCAGAGTTGTCTCAGCTGCTCTCGGCAGCCCTGTGGCCCATTCCCCTGAGACGGGACATCTTCTCTCAGACGAACAGAACGATATGGCACCCCCAGCCCGAGCTGTGGGCTCTGCACCTTTGGCCTCTCGATGGGAGCCTGCGGACCTCCCCGAGAGCGTACTGAATACAATCTCTCAGGTTAGAGCACCGTCTACGAGACACCTCTATGCCCTTAAATGGTCTGACTTTTCCGCCTAGTGCACAGCCCACGGTGCAGACCCAATTTCCTGCGACATATCTCTGATATTGTCCTTCCTGCAAGAGCTGTTAGATAAAGGTCATTCCCCTTCCACACTCAAGGTCTATGTAGCAGCCAGAGCAGCCTCTCACGCTCATTTAGCTGGCCAATCGGTGGGTAGGAACAACCTAGTTGTTCGTTTTTTGAAGGGGTCTAGGAGGCTCAACCTGCTTCGCCCCATCACCATCCCTACATGGGATCTGCCCACGGTCTTGAGGGCTCTGAAGAGCCCTCCTTTTGAGCCTCTACAGTTCGTTGAGCTTCGTTCCCTGACACTGAAAACCGCTCTGCTACTAGCGTTAGCATCGGTAAAGCGTATAGGAGATCTGCAGGCACTCTCTGTGAGCACCTCCTCCCTTGAATTTGGGCCCAGCGACTCTAAGGTCATCCTGAAGCCAAGGCATGGTTACATACCCAAAGTGCTCTCGACTCCGTTCAAAGCGCAGGTAATATGTCTATCGGTGCTTCCTCCTTCGGAACAAGACCAAGAGTTGAATTTACTCTGCCCTGTCAGGGCTTTGAAAGTTTATATTGAGCGTTCTGCCCCCTTCAGGCAGTCGGAACAGCTCTTCGTATCCTTTGGCGGCCACACCAAAGGGTCTCTGGTCATGAAGCAGAGACTTTCCAAATGGATAACTGACGCTATTACGCTAGCATACTCTTCTTTGGGCCTACATTGCCCCATGGGAGTATAAGCGCACTCAACTAGAGGAGTCGCCTCCTCCTGGGCTTGGTCTAGCGGTGTGTTCAGAGATTTGTGAGGCGGCCGGCTGGGCCTCGCCGTCCACGTTTGCCAGGTTTTATAATCTGGATGTCCCAGCTTTACAGGCCTGGGTCCTTTCTGCAAAGACAGGCTCTCTCTTGTCATATGACAAACCAGTATGTTTCCGTTGCCTTCTTTTTGTACGCTCTTGGCCCTCATCGAGTTCCGAGGCTGTACAAAATTCTCGATTTTGTACGATTACTTAAGGCCGTACTCGTTCCCGTATCTCAGGGAACCGAGGTTACGTTAGTAACCGAGTACGTTTTGCAGAAATTTACACTAGTTAGATGTTTTGAATCACCAAAACAAACTTTTTTTTATTTTTTTGGCCAGATTTAGTTCAAATTGACATCACACAAGTTTGTTCCTCAGTTTTGAAGTACATCAGAGCCTTAAAGTTAATTTCATGGGGACCTTAATTATCTACTCTGAACTTCACATTAAATAAACTTCAACAATAAAGGTAATTTCACACTAAACTGCACCCAAATACCAGTGGTAATAAAAGCAAATGTGGTTTGAATAGAATAAAGAAATTCAGTAACTAAAATACACTTGTTTCAATAACACCAAACAACATTATGAAACATTACAAACTTCACTTACTGAAGGTAAGTAGAACCTAATGAAGCAGTAATAACACTGAATATAATAAACATACGTGGGTCCACAAACAAATATTAACTAAATGAGGACATTACATAGACTTTTATTGTTTTATACAGCTATATATTATAAACACTGTAACCTAACCCACACTCTCAGATTTTTTTAAATGTTTTTTTTTTTTTTTTTAATGTCCCAAAATTAGGTTTTTGTTGGATTTTGTCAGGTTTATCTTACTTTTGGGTACACATTTGTTCCCAAAATATGGCTAAGTAGATTCACACAAACACATGCTGTCTCATACCCTCAGCCTTTTGCAGGCCTGTATTATCATTGCTTGTTTGTGTTGGGGCCTCGAAAACAGCAAATGGCAAATGGCAGTTTGTTAATGATCAAAACAAACAAAACAGGTCACCTGAATGGCCTTAAGGAAGATGACGTCCATGAATTCCACATGGGAAAAGGTAAAACTTCCTTTGGTCTCCCTGGCAGTCAGCAGAGTGCGATCCTGTCCCACAACGCCACAGGTACTGTAAACCTCATGCTGTCTGCTCCTATGATACAGTTCAGTCCTCTTCATTGATATGAAATAAAAATGAGATGCCTGTGTGGCAATCGCTGTGCAATCAATAGTCTGTTCAACAAGTGTTTTCTTGCTCTGACTCATGAAAGAATCAACAAAGCATTGTGCTGCGCTTTGAAGCAGTATCTCTGGAAAAGGACCATTTACAGTCTTATACAGAGTTAAAAACAAAAACATCAACTCACAAGTCTTACACCTTTTTATAGCTTAAACTCACAAGATACTTGACCAGCAGTTGCTTGTCTCTACTTTCCTCCAATCAGAACTGTCATCTGATTCATAAAGCTGGAGTAAGTAAATTAAACACAAATCATAAATAAAAGAACAAACTTGCTGAAAAAAACAACAACTGCATCTCAAACAAATGCCATAGTTCACCCAAAAAATGAAAATTCGGTCATCATTTACTCACTCTTACATTGTTTCAAACCTGTATGACCTGTATTCTGCTGTGGAACAGTGGAAGATGAAAGAATGTAATTTGAGATATTTCTCTTATATCCGCAAAAGAATAAATCTTGTACAGATTTGAAATGACATGAAGGTGAGTAAATGATGACAGAATTTTAATTTTTGAGTAAACTATCAAATCTGCAGTCTGGCTCTGACTTTCGCCCACTAGTGTCAACTTCTCCAGACTTTAATTCAGATTCAGATTATTCCAGCCGCATACACTATTGTAACACTAGTATGAATTAAATTGGGAAATTCAGCAGAATTCCACAGCTCACACAGCTCCACAGCTTTTTGTTGTGCTGTATTTCATGTTCTTATAGCATTGGTCTTAGGGTAGGGTGGTCAGACACCCCTCATTTTGAAAGGACAGTGCCGGTTTTTAGTGTTCTGTGCCTGACTGGAGCTGTTCTCAGAAACATCTCCATTTTACAGCACTTTCAAAACACCCCGCAAATACACTGTGTACAGCCTGACCATCATAACCTGCTGGTTAACAGAGCAATCTTGTAGTAATTATTTTCACCAACAGAGTGAATTACTTGGTTGTGTATCGCTACTTGAGCCGTTGAGAATTTAACCCGGACGAGAGCAGCTATGTGTGCAATTTTAGTTTTACTTGATATTACAGCCACATTTGACACTATAGTACATGCAGTTCTGCTGGAGCATTTAAGACTGTGGGCAGGAATTCAAGGGAATGTTCATAATTTGTTTGCTTTGTATTTTAAAGGGAAAACTTTCTCTGTTTAATTGAGAAATTTTTCTTCCTCTTCTGCTCAATTAAATGCAAGGTTCCACAAGGATATATATTGGGACCGGTGTTATTTTCCATTTTTTATGTTTCCTCTGGCTGATATTTTAGATATATTTTGTCAGAAACACAATATATCTTATGTGTATGCTGATGACACTTTCTTTCTCTTTCTTTGTTTCTTTCTTTCTATTTATTAATTTATTTACAAAATCCGCATAAGCAAGTTAAAATAGCACAACTGCATCAACAAATGTGTAATTCTGTTACTCGTTCTGCCATATTCTCTAAGCAGCCAAGCATTCGAGTTGTAACAAGGAAGGTTTACTTACAGTGCTGTTGATTCGTTGTTCCTGTTCCTGTTGATTTTGATTTTGCTTCTAGTTATTGGCGAATATGAAGTTGCAATTTAAAGTCATTGTCTGATTGACTCATGTTTATATCAAAACCAAAATATGGAAAGAACAGAACAAAGGATATACCATGGTATTTAAAGATCAAATAAGATATAAAAGGTCACACTTTAGGCAAACTTACTTCCTGTTGACATAATGTATCAATTTGGTGTCCTACCAGCTAACACCAGTGATGCCATCAAATGGTGTCGCTAATATCTAAATCCTCTCAGTTTCATTAATGGACAACCCTCTTAACTTGACTCCTACAGTAATGTTTATGTGTATAACATATATTATTGTCATATGTACTGGAGTCTACAATCTAACCCTAAGATTTTTTTAATTATTATTTTTTTTATAATGTACAAACAATTGTACCAATAGTATTTGTTGTTGTTGTTGTTTTTGTTTTTGTATACATCCACAAAGGACTCATCATTTATTCTGATGAGCATTATAATTTGTTTCTGGGGTTTCCAACCCTGCTCCTGAGTCCTGTTTCAGAAAGGAGGTTAAGTGAAAACTCTGAGTATGTAAACTGTGAAATGAGGGAAACTCAGGGTTTTCCATTTCAAAACGGGAGGTTTGTCAAACCAAGAAAGCAGGGTAAGTCAAGCACATTTGTTAAAGAGTACTTGGTAACCGTGGTAACTTAGTCTGTGAACCTAACCTGTCGGGAGCAGGTTTTCTTCGATAAACCCAGAGTTTCTTTTGCATCTCCTCCCCCTTTTTAAAGTGTTAGCGATGTTTAAATACCTCATTCATTCATTCACACTGCAAAATTGCTTTTCTTACTGAGCATTTTTGGCTTATTTAAAGTACAAATATCTAAAAATTCTTAAGATGCATTTTCTATAGATGAAAAATGGTCTAAGATATTTAGTGTTGTTTCCTGGGGGATTTTCCTTTTAAGTTCATTTTATGTAAAACATGTAAAATTGTCCGCCATAGGGTAAGAAAAATAATCTTAATGCAAACGGAAACAATAATATTTTTAATTTCTAAATTACTGTGCACAAGTCAGTAGTTAATTTTGTTACTCTAATTAAGAAATGTAACAGGTTGGATTAGAGAATATTTACTTATGTGGAAAGAGTGTTAGACTATGTGGAAAAAGCTGCAGCGCATTGAAATAGATACTGAATGATATTTAAATGTTTGTAATGTTTGTAAAGTCATTTAGCCTACAACCATGAACCTGTCATGTTTAAAGCTTTACCTTGATTGAATTGTGTTTTTATACTTTATTTTTAGCTGCTGCCACGTTCTTGTTTCTTGTTTCTTTTTTCTGTCTTTTTACTTTTTTTTTTTTTTGCCATGGGATACCATTAAAATGAATATTAGTTCAATAATTTACAGTTTTCACCTCTGATATTATAACAGTTATCAAGTTATAAACAGTTATTAAGAATTAATAACTGCTGACTCGGAAGTACGTGGGCGTCTTTTTGTCGGATGCTGTTGCCATGGTGAATCATAATTTCAGAGCTCCACTGATCATGACTTTTCATAGTCATGGTGCACGCGCTAAACTCAGTGTCAGCGTACTCAGAGTTGAATGAACTAACACAATTCAGCTATTCTGAAACCGAAAACTCCCATCTCACGGTAAGTCAACTCAGAGTTCAAGTTTAAACTCAGAGTTGGTTGAACCTCCTTATTGAAACAGGCCCCTGGAAAGCTACTGTCCTGCAGCTTTCAGCTCCAACCCCAGTCAAACACACCTCAATCAGCTAATAAAGGTGTTCAGGGTTACTTGATAATTACAGACAAGTGTGTTGGAGCAGGGTTGGAACTCAAGTCTGCAGGATGGTAGCTCTCCATGAGTATGGTTCAGTAAAATAACAAAATAACACACACGAGACAGGAACATCAGATACATATAACATTTTGTGTGATTCTGCAACAAAGAAATCCATTTTAAATAAATGAATAGATTTATTTACTTATTCAGTCAATGACAAATATGTGTGTGTCTTTGCTATCAATGGTTCAAAACACATCTTTCATAAGAAGCACGCTCATAGCTGTTGTCTGGGCTTGATTATGCACTTTTTGTTGTGGGAACTTTTCTGTTGAACAGACCAGAGCTAATTATCATGGAAAATAAGCAACCAGATGTTCAGTGTCAACATGCCGATTTAGCACATGGCACCAGTAGAGAAAAGCATCTGTGCTTACTGATAAGTCTTGAATGTGCTGTGCTTTTATCATCATTACATTATTCATTAAGAGCATTTCATATTAAAAGTGTGTTTCTTCAGATATCCAGCGTCGTTTGTTTTTTACTCTAGAACTACATCACAAAACGATGAATGCACTTACAAGAACGTCATTATATTTACATTTTCACAATCAGTTTTCACGACTTATTGTACATGAGTAGAGTTTACTCTGTGGTTTAACAAGTTTTAGAGTACTTTCCCAGACTTTTCATTAGTTACATGTTAAATAAATGTAAATCTAAAGCAGGGCTGAATAGTTTTCTCTAATAGTCACTGCATCGCTCTCATATTAGTAAAACAGCAATGAAATCCCTGAATACGTCATGATGTTTGGTTACATGACATTGTGAATGCTAATGTGTTTTTTACATTGTTGATTTAGTTGATGAGTTAATGAGTGAAGTTTTTGAGTTTTTGTTTGTGTGTAATTCTAGTTACAAGAATTAATAAAGCCTTACATTCTGATCCATTCAGCATATGAAGTGATCATCTCATTTCAGAAAACTTGAAATATACCATATTATTCATGTAGATTCATATCATGATTCCTGGAATGGAATGCATTGAATGCATAGACTGAGTTCTTTTTTTTCTCTTTCCTGTATTCTGAACAAATATTGACAACAATAAACATTTATATGCACAAATTTAAATTAGATATTAAGCCTACATTTAGATGCCAAAAATTATACAAATTGGTAATTGCAACATGCACAGTTTGTTTTCATGGTCAGACGAGAATAATTATTTGTTCACAATACAACAGCAATAATGAAACAACAAAAAAAAGCTATAAACATTGAGGGTTTTTTGGGTTTTTTTTTTTTTTGGATGAACTATTCCATTAATGGAATTATTACAGACATGTAACATCCAGGTATACTGTAGTCAAGCAAGGAAATCTGTGAACCTTGACTCATTTTCTGATTTTCTCCAATAAACAAATCTATATTGAGCTGAGATCTTCGGATGAAGAGAATCCAATTAAACAAACAACATACACAAACACGGACGTGGTTATTGTTTATTAACCACAATCATCCAAGAGTGAATGTCTGTTCTGGAAAATGTATCTTTGAGAAAACCTTGCCTTCAGTAATGGCTTCCAGATACTAGACATGAGCGTGAAGAAATTTTTTGTCCCAAAAAATGTTTGTCACCACTGTTGAATTCTGTGTGCCTGGTTGATGATTCATCATAGCAACCAAAATAACAATGCAAACAGCCCCCCTCCTAATTGTTTATAAAGATTACATTATTGCTAAACTATACAATACCACAATTCTGTGTAATATAGTGTAGACTATAAGTTATTATCAGACTTGGGAATCAGTCATTCTGCTTAGTTTATTTTCTCTCTCTCTCTCTAAAAAAAAAGAAAAGAAAAGAAAGAAAGAAAGAAAGAAAGAAAGAAAGAAAGAAAGAAAGAAAAAAACCTTTATACCATAATGCAGGAAATCATGAAATTTTCAGTGAAGTTTCACTCTGCAATTGCTAGCAAATTTTACAATTAATTGCAATGAAACAGCCCGTAACACATCCATTTAACTCTTAATTGAGTAAAAGTCTTACTATTTTTAGCTAAAGAGGGATAAAATCATACTATTATGAGCTTACTCATTCATGTCAAAACATGTTGTAAATTAACTAGATTCACTCTAGATTGAACAATCAATCAATCAGTCAATTAATCAACTTTTACTTTTTACTGTAATCATTAACATTAACAACTCGGCATTAATATATCAAATACATTACAACGCATGAGTAAGGTTTAAAAAATGGTATTGTGATTCAGCCCACTTGTACTGGCCTATGTATTGACGTAATACCATATCTTTTAGCAGATCAGATTTCATATCAGTCTGAGTTGAAGATCAAAATTAAATATTGTTCCAGTGGATTGTGGGAGTAATAGGTAAATCCAATCCGTCTGCGGGCTTATCTGGCCGTGTAGCTGATTGCTATCCAGCCGAGTGTGTCCCAGCTCTCTGCTCTCAATAGGACATTAAGTGATGTGTACACTGACAGAGCAATTCCCCTTCTCATCTGCTGCAACCGCTCCAGACGCATTTTGCTTAGGAGGGCCATACTGAATGGATGAAGTGGGCCGAATCATTTGATCCACTCAGTTATGAATATAACAACAAAGGCTCTACATGTCTTGTGTTTAGTTTCACTAAAATCATGTTAACAAGCATATATTGCTTGCATCTTGTGACTAATGTTTACAGATTGGCGCTATTCTCTTCCAACTCTCACTGTAACCCATTATTTAACAAACAAGTGCTGTCAGTTGAGCTTAATTTGTACTGAAGCTGGAATATTCCTTCCTGGAAAGATATATACTAGGGTAACAACTTTAACTAAATATCATCACACTTACCCAGCTGATTATTTACAGTAAATTAATAAAATTGTTTTGCATTACAAATTTAATGAAATGTTATGTTAAAATGTGCAAATGAGACTGCCTAATTAATTATGCATGCATTTGCATACATTTCCACAACAGAAATCTGATCATTGAATAAAGCCTTGATTTCGTTAGCCATTTTTTCTCCCACAGAGGATATTTTTGATTTCTCTTTATCACTCCATAAATCATAAAATACTGTCAACAGAAAAAAAAAACATTTTTATTTTATTCCTATATTTTTAGGAATAAAATGTTCAATATATATCAGGTGAGTGATATATGAACAAACCCCTCTGTAAAACCCTTCAGAATATAGACAGGAATAAAAATTATAAAGTTTGTTGTGTGTAAGTGCTGCTGAAGCAGAGAAATAAACTAGCAGCCTTTAAAGATATGAATTTTCACCATGTTAAAATAAAGTGTTACAATAAAGTGTTCTATAAATCAATGTGAATTATATATGAACAACCACCCTCAGTAAAACCTTTTAGAATATAGATAAGAACAAAACTGTAGTTTAGTGCATGTAAGTGATACTGAAATGCAGAAAAAGTTCACAGCTTTTGAAGATATGTATTGAAATCGCAATCTACAGAGCTGGGGAAGGTTACTTTTAAAAGTAATGCATTACAATATTGTTTTACTCTTTAAAAAAGTAATTGTGCTATTTAAATTAATGTATTACGTTATTTAAAGTAATGTATTACGTTACTCTTTTTGGCAAATGTAAAAGCCCTTTCACACTAAATGTGAAATGAATAAGCTCGGGCTGAAGGATATGTATATTCACGTCTGTACAGTAGAGGGCACAGCATGAACAAACCGTTCATCTGTACTGCCATTCTGGATTGCATGAAGAATAAAATACAAGAGAAGAAAGTTCTTCAGCAATAAAAAAAAAAAAAGAAAGAACTGTAATGTTCATCTAAAGTCAATTTTGCTTTGCTGAACTGGATTGTCGAAGGTCAGCAGCAAAGATATTGGTCAGTAAAATGCGATTAAATACATAACAGATATTTGTACTATTTAACATATTTAATTATTGCAGGTTTGCATTTGTCAGTCAATAAATGGGAACACGAAGTAACTGGCGTTACATATTTGAAAAAAGTAAAAGTAATGCGACACTTTACTAGTTACTTGAAAAAGTAATCTGATTACATAACTCGTGTTACTTGTAATGCATTACACCCAACACTGCAGGCACAAATAGATTGTAGAGTGTAATAAAATAAAGCTTAAATATATATTTCGGATGTTTTCTGTCCACTAGTCTGAAAGAAGACAATAGCCCAAACCTGACAGATTTTGCCTGTATACTCTTATAAATAAAGGTTTTTATTGGCATTGATGGTTCCATGAAGAACCTTTAACATCTATAGAACATTTCCATTGCACAAAAAGTTCTTTATAGTGGAAAAAGGTTCTTTAGACTATTAAAATGTTCCTCAGATTAACTGGGGGAAGAAAAAAAAAGGTTAATTGGGGAACCCACAATAGTTCTACTTCATCACTGTGAAAACCTCTTTTTTGGAGCCTTTATTTTTAAGAGTGTAGTATCTCACCTTAAACAGGGTGTGATGAAGCAGAGCTTTCTTTAATATGCCAGCGCTCAGGGATGAACTGAACTCGATCAGCCCTCTCATGTGCTCTCAGAGATGCTCCAAAGCACAGTATGTCAAGCAGGACACACCAAACAAAGCATTCACAGTGTCCATGGCAGCAGCACCCTCAGATAATAAGTTAAATCAGATAACCTTGAAGATAATACAGACGCTCCAGCAGATAGAAACTCTCCCTACTACCAGAAGAAATGAAAGAAACTTCAAAGCTTTTACTGAGTAAAATCAATATAAATGTAAAATAAAGTGAATATAGGATATGAAAGCAAATATATATATATATATATATATATATATATATATATGTGTGTGTGTGTGTGTGTGTGTGTGTATATAATATATATATATATATATTACAATTCAAAATAACTGTTTCTATAACCTGATCTCATGAGGAAAACGTACCTGTGGGAACGTTTTCGCAAGACGCGAAATACGTACCGCCATGTACGTTTTGTGACATATTGGATGGGAAATGTCCACTGAGTGTCCCTGAAAGAGTGTTGAAGAACGTACATATGGTATTCTGACTTGAAATGTCTGTTGAGTGGTGCTATAAGTCTAATGCTCTGACATTTTAAAATAACATACCATCTGCACTACACCTAAACCTACCTGATAGTATAAACAAAAGCGACCTTGCCAGCAATATGTTTGTACAGTACAATGTTTTATTGTTGTTATATAATGTTAATTTTAATTGCAGTAATTGCACAATTATAAAAACAAATAGGTGAATTATTTTTTATAATAGAATAAAAAATTGTCCCCAAAGTGTTGCTGAGTAACCATACACACACAGGTGGCTTTACAAAACAATTATCAATGATTGTTTCAGATATTTTGCTTTCCAGGAGCAGAGCTTCTTACAAGAGCCATTAATTAAAAATAATGAGAAGAAAACTTATGGTTTAAGAAAAAGTAAGGCAATGAGTAAAAACATCCACAGACTAGCTGACAGAATCTGGTAAAGAAGCATATCTGCCAATTTGAACATGGATATGGTAATGCTGTGAAAATTATGATATGGCAATACTGGTAGCTGTCTCGCTGTAGAGTGCTGCAGAGGTGACGTATATCAAATGATATTAATGAAGAATGCAATCACATATATAATGCAGTTAAAAAAAAATTACTTGTTTTGGAATTATAATGCTTCAATTATGTTCTGTGCATCCTGGTCTCATGACAAAAACGTACCTCTGGAAACTTTTTCACAAGACGCAAAATACGTACCGCCATGTACGTTTCGTGACATATTGGATGTGAAATGTCCACTGGGTGGCACTAAAAGAGTGTTCGGGTTTTTTCCCCAGAACAGATGAAGGTACATATGGTATGTTTTTTCTGACGTTGGTTTTATAGGTGTCACCACAGTTCTAAATTGAAATATCCATTGAGTGGTGCTATAAGTCTAATGCTCCGTGATGTTTTAAAATAACAAATCATCTGCACTACACCTAAACCTACCCGATGGTATGAACAAAAGCGAATGTGACATATAAACACAATAGCACTCATTCCATTTTAGCTAGTTTTTCGATCTCTCAACTTTCAGCTCTTTCATTGTGAGTCATGTTTTTGACAGGATTTGTACCCAAAGATTCCACATCCTAAGTCCAGTTCCATGCTGGCTGAGCTATCAAGCAAGCTTGTTACGTCCAGAAAGCGAAACATATGGAGCTGTAATCATAACTGTGTCCGAAAACGATTACAAGTGCTCTCTGTTTTATCACCACTAGTGTTCATTTCTGTTGGAAACTGCAGTGATATGTACTTATTGGTACGTATTTTGCATCTTGCAAAAAAGTTCCCACAGGTACATTTTCGTCACGAGACCAGGTAGGTTCTGTGTGATTCTAACAACTCTAACAAATTTTACAAGATGGCGATTACGTTTAAATTTGCACGATGTGAATGAGATTGTATGAATTCTAAAACAATTCGCCAAAATTTAAAATAATTATGAATTTTCATGAGATTGTGCTGGATTCTAAATTCTCTACAAAGACACACAAACCAAAATTTTGTGAAATGTGTGTTAAAGTCATATTATTTCCAAAATGTAATCATTTTCACTAGGTATGTTTACATGCACTAATTTCTGTTAATCTGAATAAATGTAAAAAAAAACAAAAAAAAAACAATTGAGAAAACAGTCATAATCAAGCATTTACATGTTTATTTTTTTCCACTTGATAAGATTATTTCAGGTCTGCAGCACCTCTTTCAATCCACTCAAAATTCAGATTGATTGAGATTTCTACACAAAGGCTTTTCAGTCCGATTGAGCCATCAACTCTATTATTAACACATTATTTGGTTGCATGCAAACTTAGCAAAATGAGAAAAGTGAACAGGATGTGATTTTATCCACCAAGAAGCCAGGCATTAGGATTATTCAGTTTTGTTTCAAGTAGAATTTTTTATTTTTTTTTTTCCCACTGATGAATCGTTCCCAATAAGAGCAGAAATGTGTTGCTAATTAATATGTTTTTCGGGGTCTTGAATGTAATGCTATACCATAACATTATGTGAGATGTGTGAGTAATGCAGTAAAGCAGGAGAAGGCTGGTGTGAGCAGAGAACTAAACGTGTGAGGCATGCTTGCAAAATTTAGCTTTTATAGTCTTGACAGATTTTTAATAGAGCTTTTGATCACAAGGAGGACGCAGAGGGATCAAAGCTCAAGCCTGGCGGGCCACAGATCGGACACGCATGATTAATGCATCCCATGGCCAGATGAGGTCTTTATTCAAGTGAATTTGCAGCCTGTTTAGTACCTTTTAGGGGTCTGCTGCCTTTGTTCTTAAACTAGAAAGGCAGGATAAACTGGAACACAATCATACATAAGACATAACTGTTTCATCCCGGCATGCTTAAGCACTAATACACACATATAATCAGTGTCCTTCACAAGGGCTAAAGGTTAATCTCTGCATCATTCATTACTCGCCGGTGGTCACCATTATGTATTATGCTACAAAGGTAAGCATCGCTTTAAGATTAAGCTACATGTGATCTTTGAAAAGCAGGACACAGCAGCCTTCAAAATGTCCCACGCCATGATCAAAACTCATCGCAGAAGCACCGTTTCACATAAAGGCAGTAACAGCAGGAATGGGTCTGGTTTTTAGTCTGGGATGCTGAAAAACAAATTAAATCATGTTTCTTTTGATGGATCAGTTGCATTTTGCTGTTTTTTTTTTTTCATGTTTTTTTTTTTTTTTTTTTTTTAAA
>JAFVLL020034636.1:0-64305 GCA_021397915.2 Tor tambroides
TCTTTTAATATGTCATAAATTGATTTTTGTTGTAAATATGCCTGACAAGACTGTTACACTGAATGAGATTTTAGTGGGTGTCTTCTGTAAATCAGAGAAAAATGTATGATATTTATTTTGTACTCAAACAAACAAAAACAAAATTGTAATAGAATTAAACAGAAAACTTTTTAATTTTTGGGGGGAAAAACAACAACAATTACAGCAGTATTACACTTATTGTTTTTATGCTTAAACCCTTTTTCGTCTTTGACCCATACATATATATATATATATATATATATATTTACACTAGGGGTGTCAACGTTAAGGCGTTAACGCATGAAATTAATCTAAAAATTTTAACACGTTAATATTTTTTAATGCAAATTATAACGTTTGATAAGGTTTGACCCCAACTTCTTCCCGTCATCGCAACGCGGAAGGTTATCTATCATTGTGTGATGAGGGTACAGCGAACCAGTGTTGCCAGGGTCGCGGTTTTCCCGCACAATTGGGCTATTTTGAAAATACAGTCATGGGAAAAATTACAGAGCCATGGGTTGCGGTTTTTTGGGCTACTTTTATAATGTCCCACGGCCGCCCAAAGTGTATATAGACAAATAAAAATTAAAATAGATCCTTTTACTAATGTGTATTATACTTGGAATGTACACCTGGCAACTTAAGAACGGAGAGGCGGTTGTAACATCACAAACAACGTGAGTTTCAGCCAGAGCATACATGTTAAGGCTTTTACACAGCAGAAATAAACATGACAACAGCCACTCTAGATTATATAAGACAATAAACACACGATTACGGTAGGATATGGTTGTATGTGATTTTCTTGAGATGAATGTGTATCTGAAATGCTAATTTGTGCAGTGATATAAAAGGCTATAAATAGCATATTTTAACAACAGTAAACGACCAAATTCCACATGTGATCAGTCCATGACTGTGATTAATGGGATTAAATGTTTTAATCGATTGACAGCACTAATATATATATATATATATATATATATACTGACTGATTTAAGGATTTTGAAATATTGCAGTATGCAGTCTTCTTCAAAATGACTTAATTTAGCCAGTGAAAGCCATTCATCTCCTCTGTATGACCCATTATTTGGTGCCATCTGCAAACACTGTGTGTATGTTGCATTACCCTGCAAATTATTGCATCGATTAAAGCTTCCAGGCTTGCTGGCAATTCAATAACTCCACCACTTCAATAATCCTAGAAGCACTTCTCTCTATTGGTAAATAGCACCAAAACTATCATTTATAAATCTACAAGTTCCATTAACACCCATCATTAAACTACACATTAAAGACCTTGTATCTAAATGTATAAATATGCGTCTGTTCTAAAAGTCTCTTCTAAATGACAAATGAGGCAGATTTTACAGAAAAGCACTTCCTAAATTCTTTGAAAATTATACTGATGAATATGAGATTTAATATCTCATATATTTTAAAAGGTCGGTTAATAAAAAGTTGAATCCCCTATAATATATAATAATGAAAGTTGAACCCACTTTCTCCAGTCTCTTTTTTAAAAGATATTAAGAACCAGCAGTAGTTGGACAAATATTACTACAAAGGTGCTAAATTGTGCAAAATTGGAGCCCTATTATTTTATTTTCAGCTGAGAGAAAAGCATTTCCACAGAATTCCTTCCTGCCTATTATTTCTCTGTTAAATCATTTCTTGTCAACCCCAGACAAGGTACTTGGTTAGAAAAGGAGTGAAGACAGGAACTAAGTGGCATGTTAGTCAGATGCAATGGCAGAATAAATGGGATGAAATTGCATTATGTAAGGGAGTTGAACTCGGATGTGTTTTGGAGGGCTCTCTTGCACCCTTGATTAAACACTAACAGCTGACTTCATTGACTGCATGCTAACCAAGGGCCTTAAAACAAACCAGATCCTACCAACTGGTGATTTTCAGCACAGAATGCTGAAACTGCATAGAAAGGTGAAAGTTCAATTGCTGAGTCAGTTTATAAGCCATTCTATTACTCAAAAGAGCTAAGTCGAGTTTGTCTTGAATTCAGAACACAGAGTAAGGTTAAAAAAAAGTGTATGCAAGTGGGTTTCATTTAACTTATATAAAAACAGAAATGACCAAATAGAAGTAAACAAATGTTTACTCTAAAGTTAAATTAGTTAGCAACAGTAGACAATACAAAATGTTAATCACATCTGACAACTACAGCAAACTCCCTGTAATGTAACTTCTCAAAAGGAGCCAAATGTCTTTAAGGTCTTAAAGGTTTTCTTTTCCTCATAGAATGTTAAGATTATTCAATAAATAAATCAGTTGGCAAATTATTTACACTTTCTTAACATAAACTTTGATACTTTCTTAAAATTCATAATACATTGAACAATATAAATGTTTTATTCATTCTGCCAAAAGAAACTAATTTCTGAACGTTTTTAAAAAGAAACAATGCAAATGGTGTTGTAAAGTGTATTTTAATAAGAGAGGAATCATCAGGACCACAGACAGAATTAGTCACTTCTTAATGATTCAACATAATGACTCAAACAAAAAAAAACAACCCAGGCTCATTGGAAATACGTGCCTCTACATACATTTCTGCAACCTCGTAATTATATACCTTACTGCACGTTTCGCGGCAGTTTCAAAGTGAAATGTCCAGAGAGTGGCGCTAAAACACACGTTTAATACGTGACCGTGGCACGTTTTTATTACGTTGGTACAGGTACGTATTGCAGCGTTTTTATTATGCTGATTGAGGTACGTTTTGCGGCCATTCAGAATTCAAATATCCGGTGAGTGTCGCTAAACATTAATGTTCTATCATGTTGGAAATATCCCTTACACCAAACCCAAACCTACCCAATAGTGTTAACAAATGCAAAAGTAATATAAAAACGTATTCGCTGATGCAGCCATGCTATTTTAACTTCCTTATGAGGATTTGAGCTGTTTAGTCGAACCGTAGTTTCACGGGGATTCGTACCGGAGCTTTTCATCACCTAAGTGCAACGCCGTATCGCATGAGCTACCGAGTAAATCTAATGGGTTAGAAAACTCATGCATATGAAGCTGTATATGTGACGACAACGTTCAAAAGTATCAGTTTTCAAATTGTGCAGGATGTTAAAATTGTTTTGAAGTCATAACATAACATTCTGCAACTAATTGTGTGAAAATTAGCCTTTATTAATGAAAAATATACCTGTAAATCATACTTTTGTGTGAAAAGGAATAAAAGTTGTCGGAGTTTTACTGCCTCTAGTGTCCATTTCAACTGGAAACTGCAGCGATTTGTATGTATAGGTACGTTTTTTCAGTTTTGCAGAAATGTATGAAGAGGCACGTATTTCCAATGAGCCTAGGTTGAAAAAAAAAGTTTGTTTGTAGTAATGATTTTGAAGATGACTTTCAAATTTTCTTTCATCTTAGCAACTCCTTTTGAAATTGATTACTGTGATGTAGAGAATGTACAAAGACATGTCTTAAAACAAAGCCTGGCCTTCTTTGATGATACTCAGAAGTCTTGAGTATGATAAAACTACACTAAACTGACTAAAGTTAATACTAAAATAAATAAATAAATAAATAAATAGAGATACACATAGACTGTCTACAACAAAAAACACTAAATTCTTCTCTTGCAGGAAGAAACACAACAACAAACCACTAATGAGTACAATTTAATTAATGATTTTCTTTTTATTAAAAAAATGTTCTAATAATTAAATAGACAATTACAGAGATTTGCAGTCATTTGGGTATTTTGACATCCTTTGGTAATGCAGACTCCAATTCAGATAAATCTGAAGTCTCTCTAAACCTGTTGTTTAATTCTTGTTTTTGTCTCTCTCCACCTGTTATGTTAAATCACAAGCAGAATTTAGATGCACTAAAGTGATACTGACAGCTAATTGGTTTGAAAGGTTACTGCTGATAATGATTGGTTGTTTACATGGAAGGAGGCATATTTCAGCTGCATTTCTCCCGGAAAAAAAATGACATTCCATAATTAGCATATCCATTCTGATTGGTCAGTTTACATATTAGAAGAGCAGATTCCACATGTTAATTCTCACCTATCCTAGTGCACATAAAAAACATCTTTATAAAATATACACTTCTGAATTATGCAAAAAATTGTTTAAAGCAACCGTTTTAGTGTTACATCTATTTATAATACATTTTTGAGCAGGCTAAGCCTCTTTTGCTTGCTAAACTTGATTGCTGACTGTAAACGTCTCCTATGGGTCGGCACAAAGAGAGCCGGCGGTCAATACAATGAGAGCTTTATTTAATTTTGCATCCTAGCCAACAAATTAGACAGGTGATATGTGTCTCACTGTCCAACTTTGATCTCTGGCAGCAAACACTATGAGGAAGAGGCAATCCATGCTTTTAACCGCCTTCTGTCTGATGCGCTTTTCTTGACAGCTCTTCCTTTTCACAGCCCGCTATTAAAACAGCACATACCTTTCTATCGTGTAGCCATGGTAACGCTTGAAAGGCTCCTGCCTAGCAATTAAGTTTTTTTTCCCCTCTTTCCTTTTTATTTTGTCGAAGAGAGACACCAGTATTTTTAGTATTCGAATATGCATATACATTGGGTCTTTTGTTCGTGTTTCAAGAGTCACTGTGTGAAACAATGCAACATGGGACGGGTTGATGATTTCAGTAGGAGCATGTTGAGAAGTTAATTACTATGAAATAATTAGAGGACTGTAAGTAAAAACTTAAATATAGCTCCTCTGGCATTTCACCAGGCTATCATGGAAAAACCAATCTCCTACGAATGTAAATGAATGCTTCAAATATTCTCCAAAGATGCATCTAAAAACTGATGAAATGATTCAAAATGATAAGCTGAACAAATATCAAAGAAAATGAGATGGAAAGGGGTAGAAAAAGCAGTTTGGAAGGAAGAGTCCATCTACTGCACCTGCGATTCACCCCTTGCATTCATTCTGCTTTGAATGTGTGGCCGTAATTGACCTTGGCCAGTGCCAGAGAGGGCAGTTTACTTCAGACACAGATAATCAACCTATCCCTCTCCAAGAGCAGACAGAGACACATGGGGGATGGGGGAAAGAGAGGGAGAGCGAAGGAGTGAAAAGACAGAAGTGAGAGAAAAGAAAGGTTAAGGAATACAAAAAAAATAGACAGGGGGAGACAGAGCACGAGAAAGCAAGCGAGACGTGCAAAAACGTGTCAGGCTGGGCTCCCTCGTGCTGGCCTGCCAAACCATTTCTCACGAACAGGGAAAAATTGGAAATTGTTTAATGTTAACGTTTGAATCAAGTCTATTAATCTTGAAAAGACTGAGCCTCCCTCACATCTCTGCTCATGTTGAAACATGAAAAGAGAGCCACATAATATGAGCTTCACTGAATTTCCTCAACCAACCAAACAACAGAAAGGATGCTGTTAAATATGGATGGTACATAAATATGTATTGTATCAGCAGGCTCTGATGAGCCTCTTGGCAACATGTGACATTGGTGTCTTTTCACTCAACACGAGGAATGATAGGGTAGGGCCGCGAGAGGCTTTTTGACGGGTTTGTGCTCATGTAATCCGTCTAAAATGCAGTGCAAACAAAAGGAGGCATATTGGATAAAACTTGCTTGTTCCTGTTAAAATCTGAGATGAGGGTGGAGCTTCAAGCACGGAGCTTTGTGTGTTACGGTTCACTCTCTTCGGTGGCAGACGTGTGAATTCACACCATTCATTTCTGCCTCAATAATATTCATATTTGCATATTATTCTACTTTTGCAAGCTCTTTGGCATGATATCAAGCCTGGGAAAGCATACAAAATGCTACAATGATACTTGTTGTCAGTCATCCAGTGACTTACGGTGCCGAACATGCCATATAGATTACCAATTCAAACACATCTTTTTTAAGTGCTACTATTAATGCTTCCTCTCTGTCGTTCATCTCTTTGTTGATTATGGAGTGATTTTTTTCGATGATGAATAGCTAAGAGCCCATTGCCTTTTGAAGAGCAGTCTAACCGCAAGCACTTAAAACTCTCCGTTCAGCCTCCCTGAAGAGAGTGACCTTTCGGCTGTGTGGTAGATTTTTAACACCAGCTCTATGAAAGGCAATGTCCCTAGATTCTGAGTGCATTTTAAGTATCCCTGCTTCAGCTTTCGTGTGTGTACTCAGAAACTGGGGAGAAAAAAAAAAATCATGTGAAGCCCCACAGCAAATTCTGTTTATACTGTAGGTTCTAAATCTTGAATCAAGCCTCATTTCTATGCAAACCAGATGAGAGCATCATAAATCCAAAATCAACTATAGTATTGGTAAAAACAAACAAATTATTTCCCTGTTGAGGATATCTCAGTGTCTGCAGAATTTATGCTGCCCTTGTCTGAGTGATACATCATGCATAAAGCTCTCAGGACAGAGAGAGACACTAGGATTGAATGGCTGGTTGTGGTCCAGTTCACAATGGCACAAGCTGGTACTGAGGGCTGAGAAGGATGCCCTTACTGTAGCAGGGTCATTCTCTGAAAACGGTGCCATTTGAGTACTATGTGTGTGCCTGTGACTTACTACTGATATATTTAACAGGATACTAAACTTGATCGATTAAACCCAAACGGTTTATTATGTAATGCATATGAACAGAAGAATAGAACAATATTATTTTTAAATGTATGTTTTCATTAGAATATCAGCTAATTAGCATGTCCCCATTTTCAAAAATGCTTTTTTTGGACAAAATGCTGAATTTCATCCAGCTGATAACGGTTCAAACAAATGCAGGTTTCTCTTACAGTCTTTATCAGTATTTAATTTTGTTTGTCTTATATTGGCCTGCTATTGGGCAATTAATCAGAAGTGACAGTAAATAAATTTACTGTAAACTGTTACAAAAAACAATTTTAAATAAACGCTGTTCTTTAAATAAATAAATAAATAAAATTTCCCACAAAACTGTGATAATAAGAAACGTTTCTTGAGCACCAAATCAGCATATTACTGTAGACTGATTTCTGAAGGATCATGTGACACTGAAGACTGGAGTATTGGCTGATGTAAAATTCAGCTTTGCCATCACAAGAATAAATTACATTTTGAAATATGTTAAAATTGAATTTAAAATAGAATTTAAATTAGAATTTCTGTTTTGATCAAATTGCAGGCTTAGTGAGTATTCTTTCAAAAACATTTAAAAAATGTATTAAACATGAGCAGTAGCGTAATTGCACAAAAACAAAACAAATCTCAAAAATAAATAAATAAATAAAACCTTATGTGCTGAACCCTAAACTTAATACTGGGGGGAAATGCATTGCTCTGTGGTGGTACCTCAATGTCTATGGCTGTTACATTCTGAGGCAAGAAAATATTATTTCCCTAAGTTCAACAGTAACCTTTTCAAATGACACAAATTAAAAAAAAAGATCCTGAAATTTTTTAGCACGAATGGCACGGATTCCTGTGAATGACCCAGCCAGTCTAAGAACTCCACACAGTGCTCGACCTTGAGGGAGATCTCAATGGATAAACTTCCTGTGAGCCAGCGCTGGCCACCAAAGAGCTGTTGATCTTTAAATTGAGGCCAGTCTGGTCTTAAAGGAGTAATCCAGCAGTCATTATTGACTAGCCAGGAGATGTGAGGTCTCTCTAACAAGCTGACAGACTGCAGGAAGGCAGGACTCGGGGCTGTGGCAGTCACATGGCGCACAATTCCCTAGCTGTCAGCCTGACAGAGATGTAGATGACAAACAGTCCAATGCCTTAAGAGAGAAACATGGATTTTGCCTTTAGGCCTTCAGCTGCATCATGGGATTGATTTGAAAAATGCATCAAATATCTGTGTGGTAAACAACGGCATTTTGTCAGTTTGAGGAATCCCTAAGTATTATTCAGTGGCCAACTTGTCCTGCATCACTTATTCTGTGGACATGAATAATACCTCAAATTGTGCAGCTTGATGTCAAGAAGTGTGCTATTTCTTTCCTAAGAAACAGATGCAAAAAAAAATCCATAGACTTACAATGAAGGAAGGTGACCACCTAGCAAAATGCTGGAAACTACCTAGAACACCTTAACAGATGCATAATCCTGCATAACCAAATCACTCATAATACTAGGGGTGACCCCGAATAGTCGAAGATTCAATGCTTCGATAGGAGGAGCCTGATTCGACTACCAATCTCACAGTCGATTATTCGCGGGGTGTTATGATCATGCCATTTTGGCTATATGGGGGTGCTCAAATGTCTGATTTCACATAGAACTACCTGTTTTCTCCCAATAAGTTAATATTCAGCCTATTAAAATAATGCTGTAAATAAGAATCTGAAAAGAAAGAAACTTTAAATAAATATTTTAACGTGTGTGAATAAATCCAACCGCCCCTATAGATTTAAGTTTCACTTTCCACAATCTGTGATCGACAGAGGAGCATTTTGGCGGCAGGGATTTAATTCTTTAAAGACTCAAATTGACACAGGCAGAGTGAAAGACTGGATTTTTACGATCAGGTAGGGTACAAGTGATTTCAGAACACTTCAGTCGGTTTATATATATCGTGTACCCTGTATTATTTATCTTGTATAAGATGTAGGCTATTTGGTCGAGTTACGCAGTAAAGCGCTTCATTGTACGGTGATTATCTCTTCAGCGCACGGTGCGAGCAGTACAAACAACAATGCAGAATATTAATAACTATTACTGGGACTGTCATATACATTATAATGAGAACACTATTATAATAAAAACGCTGTGAATTTTTAGAGTCTAGTTGCCGTGTTTCTGCACATTGTTGTGTGAAGAACACAAAAGGAGTTCATTCAGAGCCGCGCAGACACGTTCATGTGCATTCGGGGCATTTCGAGCAGATAGCCTATAAGTCGTAATATTAAAGTTAGGTTGTATAAATAATGAAGCTTATTCTATATGAGATAAATGATGACTTAAATCCCACTGATTTAAAACCTGCTACGAAATGCTTATTCTACTGGTCATCTTCAGCGCACGCAGCTCAACATTAATAACTATGTCATATACGTAACTTTATAATGAGAGCACTATTGTAAATAATGTTGTGAATTCTTAGGGTTTCGCTGACGTTTAATGTTAACTATCTTTTAATCAAAACATAAAACATTTTTTACCCTGTTTGTATCTGTGAGGCGTCTGTTACACATTTTTCCTGTGTGTTAACGTCAGTAGCTAATTATGACTGTCGAATGTCTGACTTAACTCTTGGTAATGTATTTTGCCCCGCCCTCAAACATATGATTCGACTATCAGTCGACTATCGGCAGGATTCGAAAATTCCGATTCGACTACGAAAATCCTTAGTCGAGGACAACCCTACATAATACAATAGCATTAAATATTGAAAATCACCGAAAACATCATGCCAGCAAGGTTTGCACAGTCAGCCACTCACGTTTTCTCACAGTTGTTTTTTGCTCTTATTTATCCTTCTAAACAACCAACATGACTGATCTTGGGCTTTGTACTGGCACTTACTTAGAATAAATATGTGACTCAAAAGAAGGCCTGTAATACTTGTAGATATCTGTCTGTTAGCATCTCAGTGGCTGTTGTTTGGCTTGGACTAGCGACTATGCTGCAGGTACATGAGCTGTGACGTCAAAGGCAGCAAACAGGAAAAAGTCCATTTCACATTTTTAAACGTCATCAGAAAAATTCTGTTGGGTTGTGGGTTCAAGCTAAAAATATAGCAGGGTTGGTTTGAACTTATGTATGCATACATGTGTCTCCCTCGTAGATAGGATTTTCCTCCAGCAGGGATTCCTGTCTGCCAGCGAGCACAGTGAGTCACCTTCCACCTCACATTCACAGCTTGTGTCAGTGTGGGAGAATGTGTGCATTTGTGTGCGTGTGAGAGAGGAAAAGTGTAAATTATTATTTCCTCTCTTCCATCCAATATCTGTATTGAACTGTTAGCCAGAATATTCAATGAAGTATTTGCTGTTTCCTCTAATCCCTCGATATGCCTGTTTAGCGGATTTGGTACGTGCAGTCTGTTTGGATATATGTACTTTATCACGGATGAAAATCTAGGATGACATTTGCTGGACCCTACTCTTTGAAAACCTGCATTTCAGTTCACATAGCCAAAAATGCAGGAAGGATATGAAGATGTCCCACTCTAATGCTCAGGAAATAGAGGAACACTTTTTCCACTCATCCCTAATGCGGAGACAAATAGCACATCTTGATTAAAAAAGATTAAGCTTTATTCTACAATATAACATATCTGTTGAAACCTTTTGTTGTCCCCAGATAACACAGATGGAGTCTGAGTGATATGGCTGATCTCCAGTCGGAGACTCCAACAGGAGATATCGTTTTTCTTTGTTGTTTCAAATTGGGCTCTAACACGCACCCAGGGAGGCAGACTTTGCCTTTCACTGGTCCAGAGCGTTGCTCACAGAGATCTGTCAAACCCTCTACACAGAGGAATATGAACTGCACCACGGGGCATATTTAAACCATCCATCTCCACAAGCATGGGAATACCGTTCTCTGGCAGTTAAAGAAGCCCCATCCAGATGACATCGCTGAAGCCCCGAGGAAAACTTGTAAATGTAAAGTGTAAATGTACTCAAGTCATGGTACAGTACAAACATGACAGATATTCTTTTGCTGTACCGTCTTTACAGTACAATTGTGATAAGGTGAAAACTAAAGGAATAGTTCACCTAAAAATCAATTCTGATTTCATAAACTCACTCTCATGACTTTTCAAACCTGTCTGGTTTTTCTTTTTTCTTTTTTGTGAAAGACAAAGAAAGATATTTTGAAAAATGTCTCCATACAATAAAAGTCAATGGCATCCATTGTTGTTTTGAAATCAATTAACATTTATTTTATGGACAAAAACAGTTCAGAAACAATCCTCAAAATATAATCTTTTGTGTTCATTTTTGGATGAACTATGCCTTTAATAAACAAGATATCCCTTAAGAAGGGAATTTCAATTGCTTTTAGACAGCACTGAGATAAAATGGAGATCAGCCTTTTCTTTAAACTACACAATGGAGCACATATATAAAAATAATCTTAATAATATAAAAAATTACATGTTATATAGCTCCATTTAGTAAATTCTATTTAACCCCTTCAATTATAATGGTGATGAATGGGGACATGCAAAATGGCTGATAGTCAAATGAAAAACAACTATTTAAAAAAATTTTAAATGCCCTATAAATTTTCTTCAGCACTTGCATTAAATTGGTAGATGTTTGGGGTGTTTGTTGGGACTTTACATTAAAAGAGATCAAATGTAGCTTACAAACAACATACAATGACGTTCTTTGTCCACTGCTGAAAGACAGATTATACTCACATGAATTAAAGTAATTAGAAGCATGCATTAACCTTAAATAGGGCTTTATTCCTTGACCCGCAAAGGAATAATGCCTCTGTATCATCACTGGAATATCATTTAATCCTAAACTATCCCGTAGCCTACATTAATGAAATCCAATGCAACTGTTTAAATTAATCAGGCATAGTGCCCTCACAGAAAGCTATGAGATTAGCAGCAATGGGTTTTACCCTAAAAAATTATTTTAGAGACAAATCAAGGTGAAACATTTACTACTAGCATCTGATTATTAGATTTAGTCAGTATTATATTTTAAAAAAACAAAAAAAAACAAAAAGTGTCCAATCAGAGCAGTGAATTGCTGTCCTGTCCAGATCTTTTTTTCATTCCTATCTATGAGGGCTGGGCACATCTCAACTACTGACAGACTTAAATTTCCCTTGTGCTCCAAGTCACAAGCTGCATCCCCAGATGTTTCAGGTACTTAGATTAATGATGTAACCCATTAAATGAAATAGGAGACGTCTGCTGAAGGAGGGGCTTGCTGTGCACAACAGCAGCATCATTACACATTATAAAAAGGCCCTTTATGAACGTGCTGTAATTGAGATCTACGGTCAACAACGCCGGGTGACATGCAGAAGTTATGACTCCCGGCAGAGCATTTGGACTTTGTTTACTGACACGCGTTAGTGTGTGCGCTTGTTTGCGGAGTTTATTACGGCATGATCGTTTTAATAGGACGCCCATTAAAATGAGAAGCAACTCTCTGTGCATTCTGCCTAGTAACATGGCCACAAAACGACAGTAATGTTTTGGCATGCAATGTATCAGAAAGGCCAGGGATATTTCAATACTAGCACCCATAATACAAACAGATCAGCTGAAAAATTCAAGTCGATGGAGGAGTACTTTAAAAGGGAGGCCTAAGGTTGGATCTTTGCTCACTCCAAGCAAGCCTGCGGTCTTTCATCCCTACACTCATCCGTTCAACAGTCTTGTAGATCCCGTGGAGCCAATTTTGAGCAGATATAAGCCAGGCAGCGCAGTCCAAATGTACTGTGTGGTAGAAGAGAGAAGTGATTATGTTGGGGGTCTATCTGTGTTTATAGAGAACTGAGAGCTGCCACCCCCCATCGCACACACACACACAAACCATCTAAAGCCCAGAAGAGTGAAGCTGCCAGAGCTGTCAGAGCAGACGTGTATGTGGGAAGGGGAGTGGGTGTTCGTGTATGTTTATAAAACAAGACTGTGGAGGGATCCCGAACGGTTGAAAATATCTCCCCGTCTGGCAGCAGGGATGAGGCGCGCTGTTAAAGGTAGCGTGTGGGTTGAGCGTCTGTGCTGTGCAGAGCGTTACCGAACGAAACCATCTGGGCCTCAGAGATATCTTCTGAGAAACAACTGGAGACGCCGTATCTCGCTTTTCATCTCGTAGCGGGTGCATACAGAAATGCCACAGCTTGCGCTCAGAGCTTAGAAACACGTTCAGACACTCCAATCCACGGTTATAGCTGTGACATATATAGACCATAACTCAGATTAAAAAGGCCAACTGGTTTTGATTTTAAGAAGAAACTTTGTTTCTGCAACTAAGCTAGCAAATATTGTAGGATTCGTACGTCACTCTAGATAAATGAACACAGTGTAAATGCAAGGATGCAGTACATTTAATGCTATTGCATAAACAAAACAGTTATTGTGACAGATGTGCACATGCTTATAAAATGCTAGACGAAACATTTGTCTGAGATCTACGATCATGTATTAGTGCTTCTGATGGAATGGAGTGGATGTTTTACATTAGCTAATAGTAACCTCTTTAAATGTAGTGAGATTAAGCTGTCATCTGCTATTATATGGGTGCTCCAAAGAAAACGTGACCTTGTCTTTTTAAATCACTACCTCAGTGCCCTGCCATTTCACCCTCTGTGCACCTCACCCTGCTACAACAGCAGCTGTTGTTTACACTTGTTTTTTTTTTCTTATTTATGACCTACCCCTGTTAAAGTTCTCATACAAGCATTAATATGAAATTATGACCTTAATATTCAATACAAGTTGTCAATTTATAAAAACAAGCAAAGAAATCATTTTCCGCAAATGCACTTACAATGGAAGTCTATATTATTAAATAAACATTCAAATTTGAAAGTATAGCCACAAGACTTCAACTTTATATGTGTATATGATAAAATTGCTTACTAACCTTATCTGTGCAAAGCTATATCCAATTCCTTGATTTGACTGCATAGAAAACAAAATCCTTTAAATGCTTTATGTTGGTAAAGAATAACCAAAAGTGCATTAGCCTAGCACAGGACAATTTAGAAATGAAATGCTTTTCCTTGCTTTCTGCAAGTGCACTATTTTAAATGTGATTTTTGTTTATATTTAAAAACCACTGAGAGAGGAATTCAAATTATTTTCTATGGTAATCGACAACTTGATAGCTGGTACATCCCTAAAGTGTTGGAAGAGATGAGAAAAGAGACCAGTTCCTTTGATGAATTGTGTCATTGCATCTCAGAAACACATGGAGTGGGAAGTTCTTTTGCTTTATGGATCTTAAACCCCTTGGTTTAGTTTCCTCCAAACAATAACTAAAATTGCTAACATGAATTCACAACACGAACAAATAATGACAACGTGTAGTTGAGAGATCAAGCAACAGAAGACAATATTGGAACATTTACTGCCTTGGCTTTCTAGTGTGGTTTGTGAGGTAAAATGAATCTGAATGATGTGAAACGGTACAAGCTTTCCCTATTGATTTCTGTATAGCGCTTTATAAAATGTTTCTTTCATTTCGAGAGGAATCAGAAGACACTCTAGAGCTCTAGGGTCTGTGTGAGCGTACCGTTTGCTGCGAGGGGTGAAGGAGTGCTGTGTTCTTTACATTTTCTGAGCACAGCTTCATCTCTGAGACGGCCCGGTGCAACGACAGACTTATAGAACAGATCTGTGGGAAGCTGTCTGTACTCTTGTGGCCTGAGGGGCTGGCATGGAAACAGCTTATTGAGCTTGCAATGGTGCTCATTAGACTTTCACAAGCAGCCCAAAAACACTGTGTAATAAAAATACATTGCACTTTGTTCTGCAGACAAGCGTGAACAGAGGAAAAAAGGAACAGCGAGATAAAAGGATGAAGGAACATTGACGGGGACATCTGTAGAGAGGTGGTTATTCAAGGTCTGAAGTGAGATTGTATGACAGCCTTACAACCAAGAAAGCTGACGGAAAAATCAAAAACGCTTCACTAGAATGTCCTCCCTTTTTCAAGTACTGCTGGGAAATCAGATTGGTTCAATTGGTTAAACGATTTACCAATACATTTGAGCCATCCCTGAATAGTGTTCAGTGAAGTCCCTTTCATTGTAACAACATTTAGTTAGAAGTTAGTTAGGCACACATCAATATTGCTCATACTTATTATTGTTCTTCTAAGCAATCAATAAAACCACTGGAAAAATCCTATAGAATTGCACTGAAGGTTAAACCTTAGAATAGTCGTATACTGTTATTTTTATACTGTTTCTAACATCTAGATTTGTTGTTGCTCTTGTATTTATTTATTTATTTGTCATATTTATACATTTTTACTAATTTCTGCACTAAATTCAGATATTATTGTCTACCTTAATGTTTGTGTCTGATGAATAGTGCTCTGATTTTTTTAATAAGTTATATGATTGCACTATCATTCAAAATGTTGGGGTCAGTAAGATTTTTTTAAAATAAACACCTTTATTCAGCAAGGATACATTAAATTGATCAAATTTTACAGTTTGTAATGTTACAGAAGATGTGACACTGGAGACTGGAGTAAAATTCAGCTTTGCCATAACTTTTTAAAATATTAAAATAAAAACAAGTTAGTTGAAATTGTAATACTATTTTACAATATTACTTTTTTAACTGTATTTTACTGCCATGGTGAGCATAACAGAATTCTTTCAAAAATATTACAAAATCTTACCGACCCGCAAACTTTTGAACTGCATTCAAAATATACAGTATATAATCTGATAGTTACACAATTAAGAAAACATTTCCCCTTACAAAGCTTCAATGAAGTTTTGTTAGCAGATTGTACTATTGCTAGCTACTTTTTCAAGAGAATAGCCTGAGGCTGATGCTATTTGAGTAGCTTGGAGCTTGGCAAGCTACAGTTTCAAACTCCGTTAATCGCTGAATGTGTTTGTCTGTAGAGTTGCCAGCTTGATGGCTCTAACATTGCTATCTACCACAGCATAAAGAGTTTGTAATGTTTTATGAAACATTCATCCAAAGCACGCCTGTAAAACTGAGGGTGGACAAGGCTGGGATTCAATCCACAGTACACACCACCCACGATCACCATCAAATCTTCTCTGAAAATAAATAAGATGCTAAGCTAATTACAGGTCCTCCAAGTCCACTCTGACAGTTGCTAAGACTATACGCAAATCAGTGTTATCAGGCTGTTCTGCTAAGACACAACTAATTACATCTTTTCACTTAATGTCCTGGTCAGTTTTGCCATTGGAGCTCCTCTTTTATCCTTCTGTGGGCTCGTTTGCACATTTCATCTTCAGAAAGCAACAGGCTGCACTATGCTTTGACGTATACCACCATTAGAAAGACAAATGAAAGGAACTATTTCTTCAAGGGTCATAAGTCTTTTTACAAGTGAACATGTTTTATGGCCTTGGCTTGCATTATTGAATGATATATGGAAAGTATAAGCAGAAACAATGGCCACTATAGGAAGCTTATCCTGTGGGTACTGGCTCTTGTGTCCCGTGAACTAAATTTATCATCTGTAAAGAAGATTCATGCAGGACCCGGTAACATCAAGATCTTTCTTATACTACAATATAATGAACATACATCAAGGAAAAGTAGCATTCAATGTGAAGCAGCACAAAAGACTTGCATGCTTTAGGCCATATTACGCATTACCACTACAAATGTCCACTATGCATGTTAAGGAGTCTTGCCTTGTGAGTTCAGTATGCATGGAAACCTTCATTATCTTTTATGTAATTTGCTCATTAAGTACAAGTGAGCCAACAAAAATAGTTTCTGCTTATGAAACACTCACATAGCACTCACAAGGCACAATAAGAGTTATTTCAGAGACATATAATAAAAGAGCAATTTACGTTACAGACGTGACACTTTTGGCAAAACATGAATTTTATATCTTAGATCGGGAATTTTTGGAAAGCAGTAAACTTTGTTGAAACTACAAAGAATTCAGAAACAGTACTACCATAATTACACTGTCGTATAATGAGAGATGACACTGTTGTGGGCTTGACATCTCTTCGTTACGAACATGACAGTTCTGAAAGTGGCACCTACATGAAAATGAGAAACTACACTGGGGTCTAAATGCTTGAAAACCAACAGACTATGAGACATTGGTACACTATCCATTTAGTCTGCACAAATTATATAATTAAAAATGAAATCATGATACGGTCGAACACAATTACTAAACCACAAAATGCTGCAGTTTACAATACAGTATGCTTTCACTGCTTCTGTCAGAGTAAATCAGCAGTGTGGGGCTCATGCTGAGAAGCAGCAATATGACATGATAAATGTTTATCATAATGCAGTTCCAATTGCAATGTGTGTCAAAATGATTGCAATATCTCTGTTTTGACCAAACTGTATGATATCTAGCCAAATGATGTTTGTGTATGCAAAAAGCTTTCATTTTAACCAACTTTGTAATAAATCAAGTATTTTATTTTTTCTTACACCTAGATTTTTCCATTGCATGGTATGCCCCAAATAGCTGGGCAAAGCAGAACCTGTTGAAAACAGACTGGAAGCTGTAACCAAAATGAATGATGGTATCAGTAATTAGGTCAATGCCAGTCAGCTAATGAAACAGTTGTAACAAATTAAATGCACATATTTATGGTGTTTATAGTGTGCATTCGTCCAGAAAATACTATAGGCTTTTCAAGCTGTTCCCCAATGGACAGGACATTCAGAGCATACAGAGAGGGAAAAAATGAGAATGCTTGAAATGCAGTTGTATTATTGATATTCATGTTGAATAATCGAAAATTCTCATTTGAATTACTCTGGAAAATAAATTTGATTCTACTGGCACTGAAAAAAAGAGAAACTGATTCATCCATGGAGTCATAGGGAGTGTCCTTTTATTGGTGTGAACAATGTGGGCATTCAGCAATGGCTTCCTTAAAATCTGTCAACACACTACCAACTCACAGCCAAGTCTTGTCCTCAGCTTGATCAACTACACTCTAAAAAATTCTGGGTTATTTTTTTTTTTAACCCAAATGCTGGGTTCAGCCTGCTGGGTCATTTTATTGGGTTGTTTTTAATATTTTTACCCAGGTGCTGGGTAGTTTTTCTGCACTCTAAAACATGCTGGGTTATTTTTTTAACCCAAATGCTGGGTTCGTCTTGTTGGGTCATTTTACTGGGTTATTTTTAATATTTTTTATCCATGTGCAGGGTAGTTTTTCTGTAACTAAGCTGCTGGGTTATTTTTTTCTACCCAAACCGCTGGGTTGAGCCTGCTGGTTAGTTTTTGTGTTACCCAGCCATTGGGTTAGTGACTGGGTCAATCTCGCCGACAGCTGAAACTATACACCCCTCCCTTCCCTCCGACGAAACAACCCAGTGGCTGAGTTCCAGTCACTACTGTGTGCAGACTTTTTGGGTCCTCTACAGGAGAGAGTGGCTCTCAGTGCCTCCGATTTGGTGCATTTCCTCAGCGAAATAAAGGTTTGCATACATTATTTCATTTATAAAATCTTTACTGTGCTGTAAATTATATCTTACGCAACGCAACATACAAGGACGAGATGTCAGTCAGCTAAATGCGTCAGCCGCGGTCGTTTCATGCGGTGGAAACGCTTTTTGCCTTGCATAACATAAAGTGATTTTATTCGATATAAAACTGAATATACACTGTAAAAAATGAAAAGTTGACTTAACTTAATTTCAAGGCAACTTGCTGCACAGCTTTTTTGAGTTTACTCAACTTTGGACCCAGTTGTTCACTCAACCCAAGTCACTGAATACAGTCACAGGTCTCTTTTTTGTTCAACAGTTTTGTTAGTTAAAAAGACTTGTAATGCTTTTCCAATGTCTCAAATTATGTTCTATGAACTTTCTTTACTTGTTTACAAATGATAAACATTAATGGATAAGCTAGTCTAATAAGTAGACAACATTGTCTTTGTTTGTAAGACAACTTACAAGACTAAGATATCCAGAAATCAGACAAAAGTGGTTGAACATACTCTAGGCCTCAAGACACACTAACCTCAAGAACGGTGGCAATCAACAAATGTTAAAAAGATGAGCTCTTTACATCACAGTACAACAAATAACTAACAATAATGATAAAACAACAACAAAAAAGTTTAAATGAAATCAGCAAACAGCAAAACAATAATCCTATAACAGTAACTGCATAATTTATTCATGCTGCAATGCATGCTGGGAACTCACAAAGCCTTAACATTTCAACAACATGAAATTCTTTGTTCAGACAACTGTGTTTGACTAGTTGGGACAACATTTGGGGTAATTTTGTTGGTCTGACAAGGGTTTTTATGTAGGTTCATGAAAATAGCATTTTTTAGTATATGAAACTCAAAAGGTTTCGTAAACTGGAAAATGTGCAGTTGCATTTTTTACAGTGTAATTTAATGTTAACATATGTTCTCTAATCGCATTACTGTTTGTTTATGGGCAGGTTCACGGCATCTTTCAGCTACGAGTGAAACGTGAGGCGGTGTTCTGAAGTTTGCAGTTTCCCCACCAAACAGCACACCATCACCGGCTCAGATTTCAGCGACGCACCAGCACGAGAATTAGCACTATTTCGGTGAAAAGGGATTAGAGAGCGGTTGACTACACTTAAATTAAAGTGCTTCTTTTAAATGTTACATTTTTATTTCTATAATGCTTGTTAAACGAGTTAACGTGTGTAATATTGTAAATTATGCTGCATTCACCCAAATAAATACAATTTTTGTCTTATATTTTTGTCTATAGGTGTTCTTGCTTATTAATAGTAATTAACTAGTAATTCTGTGTGTGTGACTTTTAATTTCCTGCCTATTTTAAGCCAGCAGTATTGTCATTTTTAAACAATATTTGACTTAAATGAAACAACCCAGCATGTTGGGTAAAAACATTTAACCCAACCAGCTGGGTCAAAATAACCCAGCATGTGTTCTGTCCAATATTTACCTGGCGCTGGGTTGCCAAATAACCCAAGTTGGGTTGTTTTTAACCAAGCATTTTTTAGAGTGTACACAACTGTTGTACAGTTATGCGTTGTGTCTTTAACATAAACTCATTATAAAGATCATAAACCTTCATTGGGAAGTTAAACAGATACATACAGTACATGTTAAACATTATATTCAATAATATTGTAAATACCTGATTTTATTTTTAAGGGAGGTTATCAGCTGTTTAGTTGCAGATGTACTTCATCATTTCATCAATTATTGATAAAATAGATAGCACTTATTCCATTTATACAAGAGACTTCCTTCCCACAATGACAGCTCTATACAATACAATCTTTCTATTCATAATCTAACATGACTAAATATCTATGTCTATTCAAACAACCGGTCAGGAAAACAGAAAATGTTTTCCACGAATGCATAAGCCACTAGAGCTTTGGTAGACAATCTCTTAAGTGAAGCCTGACTGCTCACAACAATATGAAAATCCACCGACATACCCAAAGCTTTTCCTCCTGTGCCATCAAGAAGATCCTCCACCTCTCAGACTGTCTCCTGCTTTCTAATCGATACTGCGTTCTTTCCACTCTGTTGCGCTCGGATTATCTGTCAGATACACATAACACACGGCTCCAAAAGTAGGCCGTCTCTTTCTTGCAGCATCCTTTTTTATGAAGACATACGTAGATTTTACAAAGTGATTTTACCTGACACAACCCCAACCCTTTTATTTAATGATCAATGTAGAGTTACCAACCTCCATTATGATTGTATGGCCCTTCCACAAAGGAGAACTGGAGATTCAATTGAGTGGACATCTCAAAATCTTTTTGGATATGTGAAAGAACAACCTTACATAACTGTCCTGTCGATAAATACAAGGCCAGTTGTACTGACCAAATAACAACTGATGTTGTTTATAGACAAAGGCCTTTCACCAATTTGTGAATGACGTCTCCACCGTAATTGTTTTCCAGCAGTATAAGGAGGAAGTTAAACTCCCCCTACAGCAGGTAAAAAAGCTTTACAGAACATCATTCTCTTGAAAACATACTTTTACGTTTCTGTTAAAAAGTTTGGGGTTAAGAACAAAAAAAGAAATGAAGGCCCCATTTACAGTAGTGCGTTTTTGTCTTAAAACGCATAACTTTTGCTATGGTTACGCCTATCGTTTACACTACTCTGGTGTTTTTCGACTCTCGAAAACAGAGACTTTTGAAAACGCTGCAGACCCCGTTTTAGTTTGAAAACTCCGGGGTTGCATTTCTGTGTAAACGGACCAAAACGGAGACTTTTGAAAACGATGGCGTGGCTGCTCACATTTGCTCTGCTGCACATTTGCTCTCCACCATCTAAATAATAGGGAATCTGCCTATACATATCTATGGTTGTACCTGCATGAATGGTCAAGTGACATGCGTTTTCGGTTGTGTAGTGTAGACGGAGATCGTTTCTGAAACGCAGTGAAAATGCCAGTGTAGACAAGAATCGTTTTCATTTTAAAACGCCATTTTAAAACAAAAACGCACTAGTGTAAACGGGGCCTAAGACTTTTATTCAGTAAAGACACATTAAATCGATCAAAAGTGACAGTAAATACATTTATAATATTACAAAAGATTATTTTAAATAATGCTGTTCTATTAAACTTTCTATTTATCACAGTTTTCACAAAAATGTTCCTCAAAAGAAGATATTTTGAAGAAGTTGTGGAGAAAAGATATTATGGAAGACAATGGGGACCAGCAGCTGGTCCCACATTCTTCAAATATCTTCTTCTGTGTTCAGCAGAAGAAATTAATTCATATGGTTCTGGAAAAACTTTAGGGTGAGTAAATGATGACAGGATTTTCATTTTTTGGATAATAATCAGAAATGTTTCTTGAGCACCAAATCAGCATATTAGAATGATTTTTGAAGGATCACGTGACACTGAAGACTGGAGTAAAGGCTGCTGAAAATTCAGCTTTGCCATTGCAGGAATAAATTATGTTTTGAAATATATTAAAATAGAAAACAGTCATTTTAAATTGCAATAAATTTCACAATATTACTGTTTCTACTGTGTTTTTGATCAAATAAATGTACCCTTGGCAAGCATAAAAGCCTTCTCTCAAAAACAATAATAAATCTTACCAACCCCAATGGGGAGCATCTTATAGGTACAATTATGACATTTTTTCCCTATGGGATGTGTCAGGCCGACATTGCGAAACTCAAGAAGAACCAAAGCACCTTATAAACAGAGAGCTATAAATATTGCACAAGCAGACGACCGTATGCTTCAGTCCATAAAGCCCTTTTGTGTTCACAGCTTGTGTTCCAAAGCTCATAAAGTCATTACATGGCTGAAAACAGATGACAAAAATTCATGTAAATTGAAAACGTGGCCAAACTTGCCTAAAGATATGGCCAGTCTAAAAGAGACGAAACTGGCGCGGCTGTAATGCCACTGTCGGGGAGCAAGCAAAGGATTCCATTTAGATGTTGTCTGAGAGTGAAATTGCTTTTGCCTCCATTAGTTAGCTGACCTTGTTTTGCCTATGTATTTCCAAATAAGACCCCTCTCTGCTGCACAAGCTGGCAGAGGGAAACTTTATCAGTGCGCCAAGCTCCATCTCACTGGTGGGGCTCCATTAACTCCGCGACTGGGCTTTCACATGACACCTTCCTCCCAAACCTCCATCGGCCTTTAAATGTCTGCATTGGTTCCTAGGTGAGCTAGCCTGCTCTCTATACCAATGCCAGTAAAAAAGCAGCATGAACATCTTGTCGTTGACCCTTGGGCTGTGTTGCAAAAGTGCTTATGCTTAGTGACAGTCTATTCAAAATTTAATTGTCTGCACAACGGACATGGGCATAGTCATAACTATATATAGGACAAATGAGAATAATAGAAAAAGACATAATAGTAATTGTGGTATTATTCATCTTAACAGAATGAAAAAAGGCCTATTTATAGATGACTTGTCCCCTGATTCTATTTGCCAAGCCAGCTTGTAGCTTTGACCTTATTGCTCATTAATGCATGAAGATGGTTTCTCACCAGTCCCTGGTTTCTCCCTCTGCTGCCTCTGTATTCAGGTAGCACAGGTTGGTGAAGCTCATTTAAAAAAAAACAACAGGTTCTCATCTCGATTCGCATTCAAGATGCAAATTTGATACAAATAATAAAAGCTAAAGCATTTTTGCATATTCCACTTAATAAGACGTTTCATCATAAAATATTATGCTCTGTGATTTTGGTTGCTTGTTCAAACAAAACAAACAAACAAAAAATGTGTAGGAAGATTTAGACATGAGGGTGAGAATAATAAACACTTGAGAATATAATCAGACTGAGCCATCTGCCGTCACTGAGAAATGCCATGGGATGAACTCACTCATATCTTGTCTGTTACCGCTTATATCCTCAGGTTGTTTTTTGGTCTGAGTTTTCTGGCCCATTGGAGAAACGTGCCCCTTACTACAGGAATGAATACGTCTAAAAATTGTGACGGTATTTTATTAGTTTTAACGGTGCTGATAATCTCACAATCGTCATCGGGAGGGCAGGGATTGGACGGTGCTTATCTCTGACTGGACAGGTTATGTGAAACCGCTGGTTAGATATGAGATTACTGCTCAAATATATGCTGTAAGAAGACAAGTTCTTATCTTTAACCAACATGTATGTTTACCCTACAAGAAATCCTGGCAACCAGCAAACTCATAGCAGGAAACATGGAAAGATTTGAATGTTTTTACAGCCCCCTATTATACACCACCAACACTGAATGAGATTACAAGTACTGTAGAAAACATCAAGTGAGCGGAAATATTGTCATTATGTCGGGAGATGACAGATGTGATTACATTAATTCATAGGCCTAAAAGCTCTATCACTTAGAAAAATGCCAAAAAGATCCATAATAAGATTTATTCATTACTGCACAGTGCTGTGGCTGCATCATACAGTAAGTGTTCAGAAAATAAATCAAATACTTAAATCAAATTGGCTCTATAGTGAACGGAGCTTTGTAAGCAACCTCTGGTAACAATAGTTCAAACTACACAAGCACCAAAGGGAGGTAAGCCTACAGGTGCCAGTCTACTGATGTGAAGAGTCAATCTAACACTCATGAAAGGTAGCTCTAACAAGTGTGGCAGGGCGATAAAGCTATAGACCTCTTCAGTCCATAGAGGAGAACAAACAGCTTTGAAGAGAGCCAGAGATCCACGAAAAGCCAAATCACTCGACAAATATGCGATCCATTTTTTTATTCTTTTTTTCGTTTTAAATGTTCTTTGCCAATTGTTTTAAAAGTTACATGCAAATTTCACATTCACTCAAGCAGACAAGTGTGTTTGCTTTTCAGAGCAATGCTGTTTTGTATTTATATAACTGCACAACTGTCACACCTGCAGCTTGATTATTATTCCGAAGGATGAATCAGCCTATGAACATCAACGGCAGAGAGGAAAGCAGAGTTTTAGCCCATTGAACAAAAGAGAGGGATTGAAAAATGAAAGATTATTGAAGTCTTTCTTTTCTCCCAGGCATGAGTCCATTGTGCCGAGACTCCAGGATGTTTCGATACTATCGGGTCACTTGTACTCCCGCGCTGTACAAAAAATAGGCCTGAAAGACAAAAGACCAGGATGCAGTGCTAGAGCTCCTTAATGGAATTCTGCTCTATTCAACGGGACTATCGTATTCTCTCAGCCTGACTCTAAGAGAGAATAGAGATCAACTAATCAAAGTGGGCTGCCAGCGTGCCTTCATTTGTGTTTGACTGATGAAGGCAAATGAGTAACGATTGATTGTACAGTATAAAATGTCATTAATCTGTGATACAATAAAAAGTTGGAATGACAGAAATGGACACAAAACTCATTTCAGCCACAGCAGACCAGTTTTAGTGGTCTCAGAATAATAATAATAATAATAAATCTCATTCTGGTCTTCTGGCTCTCCCAAAATGCTGCAAATACTATTAATTGCATTTATTATTTTTATCAATTTAATTAAGCAAAAACTATCAACTCTATGAAGTATGAAGCTCTTCAAAATGGTTAAAAATGGTTAAACTCATGTTTGCTGTAGTGCTAGAATTAAATGTCATTTTTAATAAAAATCTGAGGGCATCTACAGGATAAGTGTGCTTATTTTATTCACTAATGAAAAATGGCCTCTAATGGATGGAGGGTCAGGTAATAACTGCACATTCTCATAGAAAAGAGGAATAATGACAAATGAATGTACAAACCTCAGAGAGCAGACAGAGAAAAAGGAGGGGAGCTTTCTCTGCCATTACCACAGTCATTCACACAGGAACAGAAAGAGCAGAAAAGAAGCAGTGATAGAAAGCTGAGAGAGTGTGTGGGTGCATCCATAGAGTTGATTAGTAAGCCCATTAGGACAGAGAAAGATTGTCATTGTATAAGACTCCCCAGTAAAATATGCTGGGTCAGCTGTGGCTGAATATTGGAAGTTTTAGCTTGTTACCAGGGAAGAACAGCTTCTGCATATCAACATGTCTAGCCCATATAACCATTATTTTAAAACTGATGTCTTGCACTAAAAATACCTGTATAATTGGAAACATGTATGAGGCATATACAGAGGCATTTAGACACTCTTCAAAATATATGACAACAATAAAAAATATATATATCAAAGCAAGTGGAATTTATCGTAACGAAAACTCACTTTCCATGCAAGAAAAAAAAATCAAGAAACAAAAATTAATAGTTTTATTTATTTTTATAAATATTATAAATATAATTATTTTTATTTATATATATATATATATATATATATATATATTTTTTTTTTTTTTTTTTTTTTGGACCAACTGGTTAAAAGTCTAAAAACAATTAGTTCAGAGAAAAGGTCTAGCATCACATGTTTAGCTTGACATCTAATACAGCTGAATTTATTCATTTTAAGTGTGTCCTAAATGTCCAAAGCTGTGAAAATACTTTTGGGGATTTTCTCACATATCCCTTTCTCTGTATGCAAAGTTATTTGTATGTGCTGACTATTAAATTTACATGATTACTTTTAAATTTACATTTATAAAATCAGTAGACGCTTTTATCAGAAATACTTTTAACCTGTTAATCCGCACCAGGACGCCGACGCACCGAACGCTCTTTGTTTGCACATGTCATTGTTTTGGAATAGAATAAATGAAGTGGGAAAAAGTTAATCTTGACAAACTATATATTATTCTGAAGGTCTAAGCTTATAAGCATCGACGATTGATCGCTGTTTTTCGATTGAAAGCTTATAAGGAATGTATTTGCTACATTAGTGTAAGCAGTACACATCAAAACATGCAGAATAAAAAGCAGTACGTACCATTATCATTGTAATAACGAGTCACAAACGCATCCACTGCTGAAATCCCGGTTTAGTTAGAAAGGCAAGAGTCCACAGAACAACATCCCATCGAGCACTTTTAGTCCAACGAAACAATAACGTTGTAATTTGGATGATATTCCTTTGTTTACGTTCTTTTCTTCGGAGAGTTATTGTTTGTGTCTGTTATGGAATAAATTACGGCTCAAAACAGCGTCTTGGTGGTAAAAAAACAACACGGTTTTGTAGTATACAGTTTTACAAACAGAATGAAACCATCCAAAAAAAAAAGTCACAGATCCATGGAATATTGTTTATTTGAATTTGGCGCTCTCTCGTGGCCGCCGCGTGACGCGCACGCTGTGACGCACCTATTGTCATGAGGGGGGCGCAACAGCGTCGCCTTTTGCACAAATAACTCTTTTTCTTTCTTTTTTCAGCATTTACCATATGTGTGTGTGTGTCTTGTGTAGAACGTGACTGTATATGCATGATTTACAACTCTATAAACGCACATCAGGCGTGTAATTACCGACTTTATGACGGCTGTCAATGACCAGCTATTATTGATGATGTGTGTGATTATCATCTCTATCGCGGACATCAGCGTGTGATTACTGACTGCAATCAGTGTGAATGTCTGGCAATATCAGGTTATCTCTGGCAGTCAGAGTATTGAGTATGTAGGCTACTACACACAAAGCAAATTCTTCTTTTTTCTTTTTTTCTTTTTTATTACTCAAATTGTTATTGTATTTTTTAGTGCTCAAATAAATCACTTATATGATGTCTAAAATTCTGTCTATTTTATAATTGAAAAACTATGTATAATGACTAAAATAGTTTGTGGAATTCTTCAATACATCTGATTGGTAATTTTCATCAGTCAGAGGGGTGGGAGGACTAAAAATATTCTCAGAAAAATGATTGCAGGAATCTCATTTTTCATGGTATCGTCTTCAAACTGAAATATAACTCATTAGACATGTGACTTTCAACCCATTACTTTTCTGGATTGCTCCAGGACTTATTTTTTATGTATTTGTTTATGAAATAGCATTCAGTGTCGTAAAAAAACATTTACAAGGCACTTCAGTGTCTATTACTTTTTATTTTTTTTTTTGAGCATTATCAACTCTGGATGATGGCTAGTAAAGCCTAGAGTGTCTTCTTTCCAAAGATACCTAAATTGTGTGTGTAGCACGTTATTGACAGGAAATGTTACCATTTTAATTTAGGTAGGTCATTTTCAGCTGTGAGGCCCAAAATGGGGGGTGCAGGCTAACAGGTTAAATTAGGAAAACAAGCAACATATTAAGTGATATAATACAAAGTTCCAATATTTTTGGGAATATAGATTACATATCAACAGGATTCAATCAAGTGCTCATGGAAAAGATGAATTTGTACTGTGCAGTGCTCTGTCAATAATGACCAGCACCAGAGAGGAAAGGTAACACTTCACTGATTGCCATAGTTGCCAGTAATTAATGACCATCTGGTCAAGGTGGATACATTGCACTGTAGGCTAAATGTAATGGTTGATGGTAAACATGAAGACTTTAATGCAGCACAAATGTTTCAACAACAGGTCTTTATAAAACCACTAATGCACATGTGGGTGTGCATAATTGTGGTTTGCATTTAAAACTAAAACCATAACAGAGACATGCTCTATTATGTATTATAGCTCCATAATGATTTCTTGCATGTAAAGACATTTCTGTTTAACTTCTCTCAGCTACCCATATACCTATCTGGACGAATGCGACTCCTGTGTATTAGTGCAATATCGGTTTGCAGAATGAAATAATAGATCATAAGATGTTCTGCCCAAAAATTTGTGGTGGTCATGTCATCTTTTACCTGCAGTGAGAATATTTCTTCAGATGAGTTTGAGCTCAAGGGATATAAAGCAGTGGCGAAGAGGGTATCAGCTTTGAGCCTAAGCTGATGTTTCATTGTAAATGAGATGGCCATGCCGTATACGAGATTGAACCACTGACTGATATTGCGAGCGAGAGTGGGCAGATTGCAGATTTTGTATGTGTTCAAGATCAAAAAAGTCATGATGTTTTTTTAAGCTAAACTAAAATCCAATCAAAACCTGTTTCAGAACCAAGCGAGCTTCCTTAAAAGACATACTTCAATCTAACCGCATTGGACTGTTTTGCCCAATATTTGTGTGTGCTATGTCTTTTTATGACAATTAAATAATAACATCTGTAGCGTGGAAATATGCTAATGTAAAATTGTACTGCAATCAGTTGTGTATTCTCCCATACAAAACCAGTCAGTTATCATAGGACACTGCCTTAGAAGGATGCTGCTTATAAAGACAGTAATTCACTAGGTTCTGGAACAGAGAATTGTTGGAATTGTTAGAATTGTTACCCCAAGTATATAACTGTGTACTCACTGATGTGTACAGATGGCCTTCTCCATTCATGGCGATGTACAAGCCCGTCTTCACAGACTGAATAGCAACGACCCGAAGGCCCACAGGGATGAGGTTGAACAACGCTGTGAAGACAATACAGGGGTTAACAAACGTGACGTTTCCATCAGTTCAAAATTCAACAAATTATATCTAAAATAAGTATTGAGGAATTACTGTTAAATTTGAAAATTAAAACAAAGCTGTGAGTGAGTATATGGTTGCTAAGGTGTTTTTTGTAGGTTTCTATTCAGTTCTAAGAGTGATTAGAATGTAGAACAAACCTCTAACCCCAATAATAATAGCAAACATCACTAAAATGGAATTAGAATGATAAACAATTGGCTTCAAATCTCAACCCATAAACTGAACACGGGCCACACTCCACAGAGTGCATAAACAGGGATAGTGTGGAGCATAAAAACTGATACACAGAAACTGAATGGAGGCCTCATATTATGTAGAATAATTGTTTTTATGCCCAGTGGGCAGCAACAGAAGCCTGGCGCTACAAGCTGGAGCATAGAAGGCTAGCGATTGGAGGCAGTATTAGTGCGTGGCAGATTTAATGGATCTTTTGTTGTTGGAGCAGCTCTTCGGTCTTGTTAGGTAACGGCCATTGTTTGTACTGGAGGGGAGTAACAGCCTAGCTGGTGACACTAAGTGCATCCAAAGGGGTGATTTAATCCTACAGTGTAATGAACTCACTTCAACTCACTGGTAATTGGCAGAGCTCCCAGGGTGCTTGAATGAAAATGATTTCAGAAAAGCCCTGGTCTGGAAGACTCTGGTGTGGCAAAATATGTGTGGGATGGTTACATCAAAGTGAGTTTCTGGAAGTGCTCCATGGGCACACTGGAACAGATTCTTACAAGGGCACAAAATGGACTTTGCATCCTTGTCTTCCAAAGAGAGCATGATATTGAATGCCATTTCATGCTCTTTCATTCTTTTTCTTCGCCTCTGTTCCTCTCCATCTCCATCTCTCAATCTGTATTTGTGTTTGCAACTTACAGAATTTATATAAATATCCAATATTAATAACTATTTTTACCTTAAAAAAATTAAAGCAAGTTGAATTTATTTTTAAGATGAGCATTTTCACACAAAATCAAATGATCGAATAATACTCTAGATATTGGACAAAGATGTTGCTTCAAAGATAAAGTCTCAAATTATTTGTTTGCAGATCACACTTAATTTGACATTATGTTATCTAATTTATTCATTTTAAGTGTGGCTTAATTGTTCAAAACTGTCCAAATTCTTTTTGAAGTATCTACATTTGGGTTTGCAACTTAATAACTAATATAAATAACCAATTTTAACTATAATTTACCAAAATGCAAAAAAAAAAAAAAATCAAAGCAAGCAGACTCAAGTGTCCAAATTATTCTGAAGTATTGGAGTATATTTGGAGTATATTTTTAGCTAAATTTAGGTTTGCAACTTAGTTTTTATAAATAAAATGTGTGCCTTGCCAGCACTTCAGCTTCCTTCAGAAAAGGAAAATCTAGTTACTGCTGTTGTTTGATTACTTTAGTGAAACTTTGATTACTTTAGCAAAAATGCAATGTATCTAAAAAGAAAATGCCAACTCTACAGTTGTTTTCTGCATTTGAGTAGGTGTGCTTCTTAGTGTCACAAATGTCAAGTGTCATCTTCTCTCGGAGTGTGTGACTGACAGAGAGCCCTCTGTGTGTCACTCTGTCAGTACAGCTGCATATTAAAATCAAATTAAGCAGCTGGCCTAAAGCATTTGAAAAGCAGGCCCAGTAGAGGCTAATAATACACCACTGCCTCCTGAGTTATCACCTCACATGCACACACACATCTCCCCAAGGACCAGCCTACTGCCATATCAGCAACAGTGATAACTACACAAAATGAATCAGTAACAGGGATTTTAAAAGTGTGTGTAGTAAAAGTAATGATATGCATTTGAACACACTTTACCTTTTAAGTGTAGCTCTAGCATTTTGCGCACAAGAATTATCAAGCAGGGGTCATTCCTTTTGAAACATGTCGATGTTTTGATTATTTACTATGTGCAATGAAGATGAAATTAGAGGGAACTCACAAGAATTACTACTGTCATCCTTAGTCCCATCAAGAGATCCATCTGGGTTCATCTGCAAGTAGTATCCCTGCCTGCAATATAACCTGGTCACTATACCCTTGAGCTGGGGATCTGTGGAGAAAGACAGAAAACACTCAATAATTAACAAAGCACTTCTTATAGCTGAACTACAGTCTATAGACATTACAAATGCACATGTAAGTTTATGTAAAATCGTAAAGATAAAGATGTAAAGTTACAGTCCACTCAAAAAAAAAAGATCATTTATTCACCCACATCATTCCAACCCTGTATGAATTTCTTTCTTCTACAGAACACAAAAGAATATATTTCGAAGAGCACTGTGAACCAAATAAAACTGGAGGCCACTGACTTCCATTGTATGGACAAAATATTTTCTTTTATGTTCCACAGAACAAAGAAAGTGCTGTGCAGTGACTTTATTATGAAGTAGACTCCATAGCGCCCTCTTTAGCCAGGCTTGATAAAGATTTATCTTGACCATGTGGTGTCAGGTTCCATACAAAAACAAATTCTTTCTTAATAATAATAACAATAATAATATAAAGCATATTGTTACATTAATGTGATGACATAACTGTAAAGCAGAATAGCAGAAGATATAAAAATAATTAAAGCTGATATCAACAGGGAGCTTAACAGAAAAATCAGTGGGGTAACCAGGCAAGTGATTTCACTCTTCACACGAACAGTTCGAGTAGCACTGTAATCTGATTGCTAAACAGAAGGGGATGGTTTGATGATTACAAATTTTGTGCGCACAAATTGTCACAGGTCTGGTTTTGGACAGAATTTCATTGGATTTTAGGACGTCATACATAATACAGTAAAAATGAAGATAAAGGAAAGGGTGTCTGTTCCTTTTTTACTTCTTGCTTAGAACAGTAAGAGAAACAGTTTTTTTTTTCATATGAGAGTGGAGCTCTAAAGGAAATAACAAACCAAAGAATGTTCTATCAAAACACTGTCCTTTACTTCAGAGTTCATACACACACAGCTACACTGTTTTTTTGAGATGTGTTTGCTCAGAAGCACTGTATCGCTAATGGAATATCAGATGTGTGCATACTAGGTGGTTCTAATTCAGAAAGACACACAACAGCAGTTTGCACTGTTGGAACTCATCTAAATACACAGTAGACGTGGTGGAAGAGCGTTCAAAAGCAGCCCCAAGCATTCACACCAAATTATCTTGTTCTTCTGAAGCATTACATAGGGAGACGTGTCGCTCCAGCTTTGACATCAGTAATTGTGTGTCTTCAAATAAATCACAATGTACCAAGGTTGAAATATGCAGACATCAGCTAAATTTGTGTTTCACAAACCAAAGAAAGTCATAAAAGTTTGGAACGACGTGATGGAGAGTAAATGATAAAAGAATATTCTTTTTCGGGGGAACTACCTCTTTAAGATTGTAAATGCACTCTGTGTAAATTGTAAAATGATAGTGTGAAACAACAACAAAAAACATACTACCGTTGGTTGTTTAACTCTGGGGAGGTTGGATTGTGCTTTAGCAAACACTGCTCGGGGGTAATCACATAAATAGATGCGAGTGACACCAATTTCAAGAGACAGGAAGGAAAAACAGGAGGATTTCTTACAGCATAAAGTGGCGTAGCCTCATTTGGCTATAAGGTTCTCCTGTGATACACTTAACCAGCCTTGCTGTGCTTAACTCCAGGCTGGTAAACAAATAACTGCCTTGTCATACTGATGTAGGTACAATGCTGCTGTTTACCGTTGGCCTGCTGCCCTGGATTTGCCTGTGTTAGGCCAGGGCAGAGCTGAAGAAACTGGCACATCAAAGGCAGAGAGAGAAAAAGAACGAGAGGGTGAAAGAAAAGAACAAAAGAAGGAAGGAGAGGGCGAGTTTAAAGGAAAAGAGAGATACAAAGAATGCTAATCACGGTGGTGCTTTATGATATCTGCCTCCACCTACACAGTGATACTGCTGAGACAGCATCCTGAGACGCTTAAAGACAGCAAAGAGCTCCCCAGCATTTACTTACAGAAAAAAAAAACCCACAAAGAACAATCAAAGAGATGAGCATGAGCTACGGTTCCATATGCATCCCCAATGTACGCATGCAATATTTAGAGGATGTAAGGAAAATTAGATTTGTACATTTTCTGAAGAAAACGTAAGTGGTGCTTGCCCATGCAAAACTCGCCACCATAAGATGCCAGGATGTTGCTACATGTGGCTGTAAAAGTGTTCAGATGCTTTTTTAGCATGTTGCTTTGCAGTTGCTAAGGTGTTCTGAGTGGCTCCCAAGGCGTTGATGTGTGGCTAAGGTGCTCTGTGTTGTTTTGCATGTTGCTATGTAATAGATTGGATGTTTTGAGTGGTGCTAGGACTTTGCTAGGGTGATATGGTTGGTTGCTGGATCAAGTCAAAAGAGCCAACCTTCGATTGTCTATGATATTCTGGTCTCTAGATATGGCTTAGTTCCCTCTTTTAATGTAAGTCTATTATTGGACTTTTTTCAACTGTTTTATTGTATACAAAGGGAAAATCATGAAAAGTAATAGTACAGCTCTCTTCAACAAGCCATCCAATTTTAAGTATAATTGCAGCACAAATGGTTCAAGATGAGATCTGAAGTTTATCTCTACATATTAGAAAAAGCTAAATCAATCTAAATATATGGCATCCAGAAAATCAATTAAGTGCATTAACGTAACATACAGAACATATATCTCTCACTCCCTCTTTCCATGAAATTACTTAAGAAATACCATTCTCATGTGTTTTCCAAACTGTTTGAGTTGATATTTTCAGAAATGCTTTTTTTTTTGTACATGCAATGGAAGTCAGTGGGCTCCAGTGTTATTTTACCCTAACATTCTTCAAAATACCTTCTTTTGTGATCAACAGAAGAAAGAAATTCATACAGGTTTAAAAAATGTTTGGTGGACTATCGCTTATAATCATATATTATATTAACTTTAAGTGTAAAGAACCAAGCATTGTGACATCTGAAAATTCTATACATACATTTTTTAAAGATGATGGATGCTCATAACATTCATCCTGATAAAAGGTTAGCTGCAGGTGCATGGTTTTGTGTGTGTGGTGGAGAGAGAGAGAGACAGAGAGAGAGAGAGAGAGAGAGAGAGAGACAGACAGACAGAGACAGACAGAAAGAGACAGACAGGTGGAGGTAGCTATCATCAGACAGACGGGATGGGGGGGGAGCATGTCTCACTGCACACAGCACCAGCTGCAGACTTAACCACATGTGATTGACCCACTATAGACTTTCAGGAACAGGAGAAGGGCTTTTCCAGCTTTCGTAAGCACACTCACAATGTTCACAGTCACAGGAAGGACTGAGAAAGCGCTGCTATTACATATTGGAACTACTAGTTTTATGAAATTCATACTCTCTTCTACAAATACTGATCATATCACAGAAATAAGGTGTGCGTGTGTGTATGTGTATGTGTATGTGTATATATATATATATATATATATATATATATATATATATATATATAAGGTGTGTGAAAGTATATACTGTATGTGTATATATATATATATATATATATATATATATATATATATATATATATTTACACATGATATAGAGACACGCACACACACACACACACACACACACTACACCTCTCACATCTGTAAATAACAATGAATATCACTTTGTATATCACTACATGGTGGAACGTGGCAGAAGTCAAACGTGCAAAACCGAAAAGTAATTTAGACATTATAGGCGAATTGACATCAAGCTCAGTAATTTACACAGTCAAGAACAAGTTCCACCTTACACTCAAGACTAAAGGAGGCGCTACGCACTTTCAGTCAGAACTAATTGAGTGTATGCAAGATTCATCAGACTTTTTAATGAGAATTAGCATAGCGAGAGATTAAAAGCTAGTCTCCACTGGTGGTCTTCCATTCCACTGAGCATTCTAATTGGACGCAAAATGTAATGTCCAAACAGCGTGTTGAACCATGTCTTGCCAGGAAAAATCTCTGTCATATTTATCACTTATCTGGATAATAAGCATCAGAGCACTAAACTTTCACAGTGGATAAATGCAGAAGCACAAAATGACAATAAATACTGTAAAACAATCTAATTTCTTTGCACTTAATTGATAAAGATGGCTAAATGATTTCTGCACCCTTCCTGGCATGCTACATGCTTTTAGTGAAACTTGAATACAAGGTTAGTGTTATAGGTTTTGCTATATAAGAACCTTCCACCTACTAAATTTATAAATTGAGTTTGCAGCAGGGCATTTTAGTAAGCAATCACTTCACAACAATGTTTATTTTTTCATGGCCACGGGACATAAAATGTCCTGTGGAGTAAAAAGGGTAAAAATTGCTACGTGGCAGCACTCCGAGATGCAATCAAACAGATAACCTCTCTGTTTTGAACAAAGAGATTTTAAATAAATGAAAGATGCACTTGTTTTTACCGGCTTGATGGAGACCTTTCATGTCTGGAAATGTTTTTCAGATTTTTTTCTGAGGTCACAGACATTAACAAACAACTCAACCTCCTCATTTTATTAGAATTGTGCCATTCATATATCAGACATGGATGGCTCAAAATGGCATATGGGTCCAGCATCCAAATCAGCTGGAATAAGTATACCAACTGTAAGTCAATTTCAGTATCTGACCTATAGAGAGCCTTAATCAACCTTTATTCTGAGATACCTATATCCCAGCCTAAAATCATTTGCAGTTTTACAATTGTTGTTTGCCAGACTGTACGATATCACCCAAGTGAGATCTTGAGTAAGCTAAAACACTTTGTGCAACAACAACTGTCAGACTGTATAATGTACATTTTAGCTAAGACTGTAGTCACAGCTGACAGCATTGACTGGGCATTTAAAGTTAACAGTCTGTGTCCATTCTGACATTTTAAATTGAAATGGTACCTTACAAAGCAAAGCAAGACCTTGTGTAAGAAATCTTTGCTTGAAAATATTAAGACATTCTTGTTCTCTCAAACATACATATATTATCAGCAGCTGTTACTATTTATCCTTCATTCAATTTTGCCCTATAAGCCTAGAAATACTTTATTATCCCCAAAATTTGTCTCTGACGACACAATCATGCCAAAAAAAAAATGCACAGTGTGCACCAAAATTAAAAGGATTCTTGGGTCTACCACTAGTGTTATTTACACATTTACAGAAGTCTCTAATAATCAGTACGATAATGCTGAATCAATGCAACATGACACATATCTCTGTAATGATCTGGTCACGCCAATGCCCTGTCAATAATAGCATTCTGCTTGAGAGTCTAGAAAGTCAAATAAATCAGTATGAAACAGTATATAAGGACTGTCTTTGTTGAATGTTTTTGGATGGTGTGCTGGCCAAATTATAAATCACAGGCTTGAGGTCCACACTAGCACCATTATCATCATCATCGTTGCTCATTTCGCCAGACATCTGACAAACATAACAGGGCACTGAAAATACACATGAGCAAGTTTTTTTAAAACTACTGTCTTCTCTGATTTCTTTTACACTGCCACAAGGCAAAATGTCTCAGTTCATGGTCTGTACATGCTGTTCCATACTCAGGGGAATATTCCTATTGTCTGCATGTCACGACCTAAAAGTCAGAGTTAAAATGGAGACGAATGTAGCATCTCACTGCCTTGCATGATGGGAGGCTGCGCTCGAAGGCTGTATGCTCAAAGTGTCCTTCCTGTGACCACTGCTAAATTACCACCACTAAACTAACCATTATTTCTCCTAAGCACACAGGCTACATGTGAAAGAACCTAGGAGGGAGGGTGGGCAGGCTAACGCTCAGCTTCACAGAGCCCCTGGTGAGCCCTCAAGGCTGTGAAAATGCTCACTGAAGATTTTGTAAATCTAGCTGCAATGGGAAATTAATGAGGTAAATCCCAGGGGGTTCTCTGTCAAAAGTAACTCAGGCAACAATGCAACAGGCAACAGGAATCAAAAGAGGCCATCCAACCAGCTGTGAGCACTGGTAGTCATCTTAAACAGCAAATGCTTAAAGACAACTTAATGTTTTCAGTTCACCATGTGTAATTGTAAATAGTGACAATGTGGGTAAGCTTGACTTAGAAGCCTTGTAAGAAGCTGCTTTCCAAAAAAGTTAACACTAGGAGTGTAAGGGGAGGCCATGAGCTGTTCGCCATCTGTAATAAGATGGCCGTCACAGGTGCACGTTAGCCGAGACGTTGCAGGGCTAATTCATCACTCTCAGTTTCTCCTGGCAACAGCTACATTTTTTACTCACTACTTATTTGTGCAAGATTCCCCTCTGGACATCTCTGACAGGTACCATGATATACAGTATGCCAAATCACCACCTCTATTATAGTTTTATCAGATTGTAGCTCATCTATTGGATAAGCTGCCAGCCTACAATGTTTTGTTTTTTTTAATAATAATTTCTGCTTGCAGGACAAAAATGCACACACAACACACATGTATATTTTCTGGCTGTAAAAATTAGTATATAACACTTGTGATTATACATTAACATATTAACTAAATGATATGTGATTGTCCTGAGCTGACTGTGAATTTATAAGATTGTTTGTCTCATGAAAAAAAATCTTATCATTTTCTGATTTTATATAAAGCCACCTTGCATACTATAAAATTTAAAATTGTTATATAAATGTGATATATGAAAGAAAAATGTATTATTGTTGTACTAGAAATACTGACATCTAGAATAATTAATCTTTAAGTCACATCATAATTTCATTTTTCATCTGAACAGGTCTCCATTACTGCTTGGGTGACAAAGACTGTTTTTATTTTAATCTTACCTAAACTGAATATTGTGTCACTGGCATTTCTATTAAGATAAGCTGTCATTGGATGTTTACTGATGATGTGATAAAAAAAAATTTCCTGCAACACGTTGGGCACCTGCTGCTTTACTTGCATTCATGAAACGTGCCAATAATTCAACATCAACACCTCCCAAGGGTACAGCAAAGATAGAGAGGCTGCCAAATCTCAGAATGTTTCAAACAATGCTTATATATCTAGTCTGAATCAAGCTCTGATACATGTGGCCTTCAAAAACGAAGGAGAATAGTTTTGAGAATTATTTTGAAAGTATGACGTACATAGATTTAAGCTGAATACGTGGTTTCATTAATGACTGGTCTTATTACAGATTTAACAATTCACGTTAAAAAAAACGACAGATTTGCAGACTGATGGAAATAAAAACAGTCTGTCAAAGAAATCTGTCAAGACACAACACAAGTCTATACAAACCCTATCAGCTATTCCCGTCAAGATAAACAGCAGCTCCATGCCGTAAGTCCCTTGTCAAAGCTGAATGTGAAAATGAAATGTGGGCGTATATTATCTCAAGACATTAAACATAGCATAGACTTCTTATGTGCACAATTACGGTTCGTGTACGGAACTTCCCACACCTTGTCGTCGTAGTCTGCGTTTCCTGAGGCCGAAGATTCGCACTTTGGAGAAGATGTCGACCAGGTTCCCATTGCAAAGCCCTTTATTCTTATTGGGGCTTTTTCTCCTTCTGTTGGTGGATGGTCGGTCTATATGCTGCTCCCGTGCCTGTCTCTTCTGGCGGATCAAACCGCTGGCAATCGCCGCTGCCATGTTTCAGAAACAGGGCTGTTGAACTCCTTACACACAAAGCACAGACAACAACAACAAACCGCCCGATCTGTCTCAATTGACCATCCATTTTGCGTGTTTCTGTGTCTGCCCTCTGATGCACGGGTGATGATCAAAGATATCCACACATCGACGGGCGTAAGACACTGATTAGCATAATGTAGAATACAAGGTGAAGTGTTATAACTGTCCGTATTTCCCATATTTGTCAATTTTCATTTAATCACGCGGCTCGCAGGTTACTTTCATTCTGGATTTCACAATGCTTTTCCGGGGGAAAAGCGTTATCATGAGTTCTCCAAAATACAGAATATGAAAATGTTCACGGAACATACAAGAGTCTCTCTGATCCGTCACTTTCCTTCCTTTATTTCTGACCCGGTCCATAGTGGTCAGCACCTGGTTGGCGACGTCCACTCCCGGAGTCACAGGCACACAAAGCGTTTTCGTTCCGAGCTCGGCGGAAACGCGACCACCTTCGTCTCCCAGGTGGAGCCCTGCGACTACACATATTCATATGTCTCACATATTTACCAGGTTTAGCAGATATCCACGCCAGTTCCGTTAAAACGTCCACTCATCTTGAGAATAACCGACGGCGTAACGACGGTGAGTTGAGGTAAGTTTGAACGAAGCTGTTTATTGTTGATAATGGATCTCCTCAGACGATCACTCCCCATTCAGTCTCATGTTCTAGGTCGCGTGGTTATTCAATAACGATGTGCGTTTTTTCCTTTTCTAAAGCAGCATGTCTTCTGAGGGAGAAATGTAAGCAACGCTGAGCGACTCCGGTGAGGATAACGTCTAACCGGTGTGACAGGAACGAACAAATAAATAAACTCAAATAAAAAAGTCTTTCCCCGAAGCGGGAGTACACAAATGTGCAGCATAAGTGCTAACGTTAGCCAGGAAAGAAAACGTATTCATGAAACGCTCCTCTTCATCTTCCAGCTCGAGCTCATTTAGCGTCTCCAACCGTTTGGAGCTAGAGGCTCACGCGCTTCCCGCCTCAGCCTCATAGATCAACGGCATCAACAAGTCTTAACGACCACGCGCTTCCAGCCTCAGCCTCACAGATCATCAACAAGTCTTAACGACAAACTCCTCCTTTGCCATCGTTTCAAAGACGAGAAAAACCCACCCTTATGTCCGTATATATTTGTCTTTTCTGTGTGCACGGGCTGATGATACGATTCAAACGCGCAGATGACAACATTTAGATATTTCAAGTTGACAGGCGTCAGATTTTTTTGTTCAATTATATATATTTAGATGCCAATATTTATAATCATTCTGATTTCAAATAACAGATTGAAAAATACGTCTTTTTCACTTATTTGTGTGTATAAACGATAATCAATCTTTTTTCATGTTTATGAGACACGTGTTTATGAGAATCTCTTTCACACAATTCCACCGACACGCCCCACGAGTGCAAAATGAAGCAGGACTAGCCTACATCACACCTCTGAGGTGCTATTGAGACCCCCAGTGCTTTAGACAAACACACCTATGTAACGCATTGTATGGATGAGTGCCTGTTTTTTGCTATTGGCCTACATTTATCTGTCGCCTGTTTCTTTAATCATATGGTAATGAGTGTTGCGATAAGGGCTGGGGTGCCAATTTAATACCATGCCCCAATAACAGAGTATTTTCTCATTTAGATTAATATCACCAGAGAAACACAATCACAGAGGAGGAATTAAAAAAAAGAAAAACTCAAGAGGGCCATCTGCTGTTTGTCGCTGCAATGAAATATTCAGTCTTTCATCCCCCTGCTGTTTTTCAACCCCTTACACCCAAATAGACTGGCGATGTGACTCTGGAGTGGTATTTCCAGACCAGACACTGCTTGAGCAGATTAAAGAGAAAATACGAAAATATATGGAACATGCAATTAAATCTAATAATGTACACACTGCGTGCATAGACATTCACAGACAACATTTTGCATTAAAATGGAAGAAATGACCTCATTAGCATAACCGAATAAATCATATGAGCGCTGATATACCAGCCTGCTAAAATAATGAGAGCTTAAACTGACTGACTGCATCATTGCCGCTGAAGCAGCCACTGCAGTTTGCGCAGCCGCCAGCAGCGGACACTGTCAGCTTAACTATGACTCCATTTATTTACAATAGCACAGACAGAGCTTTCATGAATAAGCCATTAACATCAAGACATCTGTACTTCATTTACATTCTATAGTCAAAAATGTATGAATCAAAATGACTTTTTGAATGTACATTATAGTTGTGATGTGAAGCATTATACAGTGCAGTGATGTTTGTTAATGGCTTATTAATTCAAGTTAAGAGTTAAGAAAGCTGTTAGTAAATGCAAAAAAAATTACACAGCCAAAACAGAGGTAATGCAGTCTGACAACATGACTTTGTGTACAGAAAGAGAACAAGAGGTTACACAAAACAACAACAGCAACAACAAAAAATCAGTAATGAACGAGTCTGCGGTACAAACTACCAAAAACAAAAAAAGGACAAAAAGAACATGCCCGTGGCGTATTTTGAGCTCCTAACTGCTGTCTCAGTACTGAAATGAAAACAAAATTGGATCTTTTCCCTTTCCAATTTTCATCTTCAGTGTACTGGATGAAACTTTACACTTCAGAAGCATTTACTCAAAATAAAAGGTAGCGTTCAGGTAGCGTACTATATTTCTTTAAAAAACAACAACTGCATTGTCATGAATATATGAGTGTGCACATACCTACATGCTTTCTCCTTCTGAACGTATGAGACTCCATAGCAAACCCATTGCAGCTTCAGCCGAGGTAACAGCACATTTCCCTGCCTGGCTGTCAATGACACGGCCCCATTTATAGGGTCTATACTCACAGATAACATTATTAGTAAGATCTGCCCCAAACAATTGCTGTTCAGCCAGCTGAGGCGATCTCCTCTGAGGTTTCAGAGGCGAATTTTTAAAACTTTTAACGATGATGAGCTGAAATGAACTATTTTGCTCAAGTTTACCTAGAGTTTAATGTGGAGGCACCCATGCGAGCAGCACAGCTCAAAGATCATAAGAGAACAGATGTGTAATTCAGTAGAAGCACTTTTGATGTAGAACTAATTAACTGCTACATAAATGTGAACCAACTCCAGCCTCCCACGCTGTCCTCCACCTGGTCTTTTATGAACATTAGCTGACAAGATGAATGAAACATGGCCATTCTAGTAAATGCCATACGATACAATACATGCAAAATCAAAGAGAATGGAGAGCTAGCCTTTTAAAAAAAACATGAGATGACTGCAACTTCTGTTTTATACAAATGCAGCGCTCTGAAGCTGTCCACATATCAAAGGGAAAGAGATGGATGAGATAGCAGGGCATGGAATAAGAACTACAAATTCACCAAAGCCCAGTGGAGCGATGAGAAAAGGAGAATTACATCTTACTTCAAGAAATGTCACAGCAGACAGAGACACCAAATAAACAAGTTGATCGTTTGTATCACTATGGAAGGCTTTAGGGCCGTCTGGTTTTATTAGCTGTCGTGATGACAGCAGTTGTAAATTGGGCTTAACGTCATACGCGCTGAGACGAGAGGAAAACAGGAGATTTAGCGCTTTGTTTAAATCAAACTGTTTCACACTGTTGGGTTGGGAGAGAGAGCTTAATTTAATAGAGGAGATAGTAATGATTTTTGGTTAGTGTTGACATCGGGGTTTAATCGGCTTGGTGAAATGTCACCGTTCTGAGAAGCTGAAGACACTGAGGAAGACGTTGACTGTGGTGGTGAATGTAGTGTTTTGCAGAGAAATCTCACCATGCCATACTGTAACGGCTTTAGCTAAAAAAGCAGACTAGAACAAATCACAGGATTAAAAGGAAAATGAGAAATGAGTTTTCTGCTTAAATGGCAGAGAATGACTTTCTCTCTCACATCGAGGGAATTATTGGAGAAGACATCAAAAGAGAGACATCTGAAGAAAACAATCTCATGCTCTCATTTTCCTGATAGTATTTTTTCTCCTGCTATAAAAAAATTAAAAAAAACTATAGACAGCTATTCCGTGTCTCATAAACAACACTAAAGCAATATTATAGTAATTCTTGTGATATTTTGTCTAAAAAAACATTTGTTTTTTTCTGAATGACATTACTATACTTCTCATACTATTTTGTATGCAGTGTTTACTGTGCACAGTTTGAAAATGTTCTGTTTGCATGGAATGACCTACTACATTTGGCAAAATATGCAGTACACAAGCAGAGGACACTGCGTGGGATTTTATATCCCACAATGCAGTGCACTCAACTTCACCTTCCACTTCCAATGTGATTAACAACCAGAAATAATATCATTATTTTTAATATCTTTATTCTTGAGTCATTATTTAATAAGACTGCCAGAAGTGAAGACATGTTTACACAAAGCATTAAAAACACAATAACCATATTTTCTTTCCAAGATGCTAATTGGATATGACCTGCTGAATTAAACACATAACAAAGGCGTGTTAACAAGTTTTATACCACTGTTTTAAACATTTATTGTTGCATACTTTTTCTACATTTGTTATCTGTGCATATTTGTCTATAAAAATTGTATGCGGTATACACTGCAAAATAAGCTCTAAAATAAATAAATCTAATCTGACTGTATTGCAAAGAATACATCAAAACTGATTCTCTCACTTTAAGTAAAACTCAGAAACTGATTTGCATAGCCTGTATGTGCAAGCCAGTGTTATTCTGTGTTATGAAAATAGATAAACGTGACAAGTCTCTAAATCAAGCTAAAAGCCAATGTGAGAAAAGCACCTGTGTTAAATCAAATTGCAGATTAATGAGATGAGAACAAAGGGATCTAACAAATCAATACAAGTCTGTTTGAGCTTGAGGGTTTTGCCATTAAGTCTGACATTTAAATATCAACAACAGATCTCATTACAGAGGTGGGAATGTCAAATGTATCCTAATGTAGTAAAATGAGCATGGATGCTTCCCTGTGAACAACCATACATATTCTTCAAACCACAGCCATTTTATCATTGGCCAAAAACTATATAAAACAATTTTGTTCAATACACACACACATACAATCAAAATGCATTATTTTATATTAAATATTATTATTTAATCATTTAATAATTATTGGTGATCATACAGGGTTAGGGATTTCAGCTTCAGAGATATGCTGTTACTTTTCTTAGTAATTGGACTTACAATTTAGTAACCACTGAAAACACCTTAGCAACTGCAAAGCAATTGCTACAGCCCTGGCAATGACCCAGAAGATCCAAAGAGATTTGCAGAGCCAAGCACCACACACATTTTACTCAGAAAATGTACAAATCTAGGTTTTTATTACTGGCACATGGTGCCAGCCTCAGTATGTGTGAACACTGGGAATTCTGTCTTACGTGAAAACCCTGACACCTTTGAATGTGTAAAGTGGCATTGTGATTTCCTAAAGTAATTTTCACTTGTGATTTCTGACCGGAAAGAAGTGAGGAATTCTGAGAGTGGTAAAAGGTTTCATGACATTACCAAAATTGTTGGGGCTTTTTTGTACTGAAAATGTCATTGGTTTATAGTCACTGCTAACACGTGTTCCATATTGTACTGAAAAGAGCAGTGCTCAGTGATGTACACCGCTTCAGTTTTGGCTCATCACTGACCCCTGTGAGAGCAGAGTGAATTTCTCATAACACTGTGAGAGGGTTTAGTCTAAATGACAGAGAAGAACACAAAGCATCACACACCATTACTCCCACCAGGGGGATGGGAAATGCCAGGATGAGCTCCAAAGAGATGGATATAGACAGAGCTGCTCCCTGAACAACAGTTAAAAATTCTGCTCACATCTCTGCCTGTCCTTTGATCCGGTTTTAAGTATGCAACATTCAAAAGTGTCTTGTCAGCAGTGGAGCAAAAAAAAATGCTCATCCGAGAAAGCCTGGGCAGAGACTGTGAATTTAAATGAGTTGATTCTCTGCCTGGAAAGCCCTCTTTTTTCTGGTCTGTGAGAGAGAGGAGGGAAGGACTCTGCAAAGTAATCTCCCCGTGGAAACCCAAGGGACCTCAGAGCACACAAAATGGGCCAAAAGCGTATAGCCTTGAGAAACCCCTCGAATGATAATTATGTTCATTTCAGTTGAAGTTAAAGCACTTCTATAAAGACCTTCACGATATCTAAAATACGCTCATTTCAGTTTTAGGGAACATCAGGGTCCATTGCCCATTGACTGCATGCTACTAAACTGTTTGACTGCAGTCACCTTAGCTGACATCAGTGTTCCCTACACGGTGTTGTTTTTGCAGCAGGGAGCTGCTAATTATATGCATATAAATAATAAATGATACAGACATCACTGAATATAATGATAATAAGTGAGTCAGATGTTGATTAATCAGCTCTGAATGATTATTAAGGTTTTATAATGTGTTTCTTAACTACTCTTTAAAAGACCCAGCTCATAAGAAGTATTTGTTCATGAATAAGCTTACACTGTACACAGTTTGTTTTTGATTCACAAAAAGCACTGGATCATAAGAGTCATTTGTTCATGAATCAGACTGCACTGCTTGTGAGGTGTTTTTGACTTAAAAAAGGACATAATTGTTACACTGTATATGTTTTTAGTTTAAAAACCATATCAAAAGAGTCATTGGTTTGTTTACTGACTATTGCTTTCACTGTACATTTCTTACTTCAAAAAAAGATGGATCATTTGTTTGTGAATTGGACAACATTTCAACCAGATCATAAAAGTAATTTACACTGCTCACGCTGTATGTTTTTAATTGAAAATAAAAATGGACCATAAGAGTCATTTGATTGTGAATTGGACTACACTGCTCGTGCTGTATTTTCACAAAAAGAGTCCAGTTTTACACTGTGTTGTGTTTGAGCACAAAAGATATTTGTTTTACCATTATTTCATTGCACTTGCACTGAAGATTCAGTGCTGGAGGAGTGACTCATCTGCTGAAAAGCGGTTCAGGAAACACTGACTGACATTAATGGTCATATTATGTTGAACCACTATTTCACCAACATTCTCTCTGATAAACACCAAATGCTGTCATCTCAAACTGAAGCCAAAGGGTAAAATGTAGCCTACCTATAGACTGCAGTACCATGTGAGCTATTCAAACAAGGATGATTTTAGGATTTGTTCTCTTGGCTGAAATGGAATGCATAATGAATGCACACACTGACAACATACATTTGTTATAGTGATTTCCATTTTGAATGACAGGGGCAGATTATAATGTGTTAGAAACACATGGCAGTTGAGTCAATATTCTTCTGAGGAAGGTTTATGAATCTCTCACGAACAGCCTTAAACAGGCCTTGTTCCATTTGTCAGTGTGTCGCTATGCAGAAAAGCACAGAGAAGCACGTACACACACAGACCTTATCAGGGCTTAAATCTTTTCAGCTGACCTGGAACCTGCTTAAAAATTAATATGGCCTCAATTAAATCACTGTGTTGTAATCTTATACCTAAGTGATGCTCATTTAAAATGAGCAAAACCACAGATCAATAGGAACTGTACCTTTGTTGCCTACTTAAATATCAATTTCCTTGAAAACTGATCTGGAATGCCTAACAATGAGAAATCTTAAGCTACGTCAACAAAAACCTTGTGCAGGCTGTGAGTAAGGTTAATGTTAAAGCAGTATTTTTTGTGTCAAAAGAGAGAAGAGTGAACAAAATTTCTCCTTTTGCATTCCACAGAAGCAAGTCCTACAGGTTTGGAACAACAAAGTGTGAAAAATTATTACAGAATTGCAGTATCAGGAACCCCAACTCTGAGTCTCAGCAAACCTAGGGACCCCAACTATTAAAAGCTAGATTTGATCAGTAACACTTTATAATAAATTTCATTAAAATAGTTAATACTTACAAATGTCAAAAGAAAATTCAGTAACAAAATTTAGAAAAAGATTTGTTAATGTAAACTACAGTAACAATGAGCAATACCACTTCAGCATTTATTAATCTTAACTGACATTAATATAAACATAAGCAAACAATTTTTGTGAACATGAACAATGAACAACTATATTTTTATTAACTAACATTAACAAATATTAATAATAAATTCTGTAAAAATATAAATTGCACAGTGTGAGATCTAATATTGCATTAATTACTTTTTGTCACTGAAAGTATTACCAAAGGTTTTGTTTTATATCACTTCCCCACAGGCCCCCTGAAGAATCTTTAGGGACCCCTTGATTTTTTTTTAATAAGAAATAAAAATAACATCCGTAAAGTGAATTCAACATTAGCAAGTCAGTGACATAACATAGAAAGGCTGTATGGCACATGCTGATCACAGAGACTTCCTCGATCCTGCTTCACAGTACCTGTGCAAAATAATGTTTCATAATCCTATAATATTCACATTACACCATTTATACAATACACTCATTTATCTTGACCTCAACAAAGTAAGGGGATTCAATCCTTTTGACTCCCTGCAGAGGGACCTTAAGTCATGTAGAGCCTTGAAAAACTGCTGACCAGCTGCTAAAAGCCAAGGGAAGGTCAGCTGCAGAGAACACAGAGACAAAGACCAGCCCTGGACCCTTCTCATCAGCCAGGAAAACAGATTAGCTGTCTAGCGTCTGGCCTACAGCAGGCAGAAGTGCACATAATACTGTTAGTGATCGTAGCACAGGTGTGAACTAAGATACGTACACAGTCAACACTTCCACAGTTTGTATCTCCAGAAAACGTGCGATAACCCTGCCACACTCTGCTCAACACACTGCTTGTTTACAGTGTGTGTACAACCAGCGCAAACACAAACCAGCCATTATGCACCCATGATAAACTCTCTCTGACATATTTACAGCAAACAGATTCTCCCTTGAAGGAAAACACACATTTAAATGTCATTCCCGAAACAGACAGTGCAACAATGGATATCTGAAGCAGCTCTCAGATCCATATCCCACAATCCCCAGAGAGAAAGAGAGAAAGGATTGTTTATTTGATACCCATGGCTAGGGAAACAAAAATTCTAACAATCAGAACACAGTTCAATAAAATATTTGACACTGCATTAAAAAAAGTAAAGCTTAAACCTCTCTACTTTTTTTTTCTTTGAATCAGCAATGGGCTTGTTAGGGCAGAGACATTACAACAGGATATGTACTGTTCATTAAAGTGATAGCTCACCCAAAAATGAAAATGTTCATCATTTACTCACCTTATAAACCCATATAACTTTCCTTCTTCTATGAAATACAAATGGAAAAATTCTGTGAACTTCACTTGTGCTCTGTGTTCTCTCCATATTTGATTAATTTGATATTTGAATGCACGGTAACACTTTACTTAAAGCCTTTATGTATAATGCATTATAAAAGCAGTTTTAATACATTAATCATGCCTTGTAATGCACATTATAATGCACTGTACATCTAATCAATAATTGTAACCACAGTTAATACATTATTACACTTATCAATTCATTGTTGCACTATGCATTTTACATTTGGTTATAATTATTTACAAGATATAATGCATTACAACACACATTATGAAGAATTATAGTGAGTTATACCCTTTAATATCCCTTTATAATGCATTATACATAAAGGCTTTAAGTAAAGTGTAACCGAATGCACTTTTCCAGCTTAAAAGGATACAAAAGCACCTTAAAAGTGACTTAAAATATGACTTCTGCACTATATTCCAAGTCTTCTGAAATCATACAAAAGACCATTGCAAGTGGATTCAGACCAGTCTGATTTGTGAGCAAATCATTCTGATTTGTGAAAGAATAAACTGTTTCATAGAAAACATTCCTTCACAAATCAAACATCTCTACTTTTCTTATGAGCTGTCATGCACACACCAAGTGCACTCCTATCTAAATTTTCAGTGAATAATGGCTTAAATTTCGATCTGTTGCTCACACAAAGTGGTCATAAAGCTTCAGAAGTCATTTTTGAGCCTGGTCCTCATTCACTTTTCATATATTGAAAAGAGCAGCCAAAATCTTCAAATATTTAAGTTCCATAAAAAGTAAGTCATATAGGTATGGATAAACATGACAATTCTGTGAACTATCCCTTGAGGTGTGTTGCAGAATGACCTTAAATCTATATGCCATAATACTGGAATACACAAAAAAAAAAAAAAAAAAAAATCGAAGGAACCTGTGAGAGCAGACACAAGACCAATTCATGAGCAATGACACAAATTTTATAAAGAGTTAATGTGATTAGGGGCTTAATCACCTGAAAACAATGATTTATAGTTCTTACAGTCAGATCAACTAAATTGCAAATGGCTGAAATCCATTCATTGTGTTCCATATAGGAATACCACTTACTAATATTTGTGTAAAGCAATACTGAAAAGGTAGGATATTAGAAGACACATTTAGTTGAAAAGTCCTTGATTGGAAATTGGAATCAGAATAAAAAATGAAATAGCTTTTAAAGTAACAGCAATCAGATGTGAACAGTAAATGCTTGAAAATGTTTGTTTTTGGTGGTGGTGATGAATGTTTGTTTTATGCTATGCTTTTATAAAACCACAAGAGGGAGGTCAAGAGCGCAGCAGAGACCAGCTCAGTGATATCAGTGGGAAATCAGACACAAACTGCAAAATGTGGCTAAACAATCCCTCATGACAGCCATTATCCGTTATGTCACACTGTAATGACTCTTTCAGACTTTTAGCTGAGTCATGAATACAATACAAGTGACAACAGTCACCATAATATCCCAAACACAATTTTTAGCTGCTTAACGTAGACTCCATGATGAGGCCAGTATAGTTTTAGCAGTTTGGCCACTTGTCGCCAAAGCGCTTTCTGTACTTCAGCAGTTTATAAGTCTCAGATATCGTTCTAACAGATGCGTTGCAAATGATTTGCCTGAGAATAAGAATACTAATGAACATCAAAAGCAGGATAACAAAGCAGATAGAGAAAAAAAAATCCAGCCAGGCCTTTATGTACACATTAAAGACAGCAAAGATGCCCTCAAGTGGTCAGATGGGGCTACTTCAAGATTTAAGTCAGAGAGGGGAAAAAAGATCACTGCAGAGACTGCAAACAGTTCCTCGCTGATTTAATCATAGCACGTAAAACACAGCGCTGACCTGTGAAAGACATTTACCCACAGTTTAAACACACATGCTCATTGCAAATAAACAAAAGAGACGTCAGGTATTCATGCATATTAAATCCCATCAAATGCAACACACACTGGCACTTTCAGGAACAGGAAACTTCTGGTACAGAGCTGGATGACATGCTTCCTGTGAACGGCTGCAGGCGCCATTTCTCACATTCAGAACCATTAGGTAACGGGACTGTGTCCTGGCCGACAGAGCTGTGTGCAGTGAAATGCAGACTGATCTATTGTCCTTTCCTCACCCTGCTATGACATCATCAGCAAGAAGATCTTTTGGTGCATATCATTAGGGAGTGTATTATTTCACTTCCAAAAGTTACGTAATACAGATGGCTCTCCGTAGGTGCTCACTGCTCTGAACCACAGCATGGATTACAGCCTGAAGCCAAACGCGATCCGATATGAGTGCAAGTGCGTGTGTGTGTGTGTGTGTGTGTGTGTGTGTGTCACGGCCCAAATGACTACATACATACTGTGCAACACTGTCACATAGAGACTGAGAGAATGAAAAGCTTTATTTGATATGAAGGTGAGATGGACAGCTTGATCCTACTGCAAGTTGGGAATTCAAAGAGAACTATCTGTTAACCTTGTCATTCATTAAACACATCAGCGTTTTTAATTGATCCAACTATAGCCGCCGCATGTTTAATCTGCCTTCTAATCATGTAGTTAATAGGTTTATGAATTCATCTTCCTCTCACGCATGATGTCCCCTGATCATCCCAATACTGACAAGGTCACCTAGTCACACAAAGCACTTTTGACTGCTTTTGGTGATTAAAGATTCTTTTGGAGTTTAAAATGAAAATCACAATGATTTTGTGTGAGGAAAAGACCAAAATTCAAGTCATTAGTTGGAAAAACACTTCTCTGTGCTGCAGCTTTCAAATCTCATTCATGTTTAAACACATTCAAATATTTTTGGTCTGTTTCTTAATAAAAGCAACCTTGGGAACAACGGATTTGAATTTCTGCAAAGCATCTCCTGACAGAATTTAAATGACAAGAAAGTGAATTAATGATGAAAACATAGGCTAAGAACATATACCCATATCAAAACTTCATAATAATACTAATGGTTACTTCATTATTAATAAAATAATCAATCATTGTATACAAATGATGTAAAACTACATTTTTAAAATGATACTAAAGGTGTGGTCACATTACCAAAATGTATACTAAAGTTACTGAGAAAAAAAGATCTACTGTCTATTGTCAATAATGTAGTAATGTATGATGTATGATGCACAGCCCAAACAGAAGTCACTTTCAAACCAAGCAACTTTCTGTTGGTCAACGCAGCAAATTTGCACAACCAACTTGAACCCGTTGCAAATTCTGCATGTGGAAAACATTTGCAAAATTCGCAATCCCGATCTGCAGATTTTGCCTGCAAAAAAAAAAAAAAAATCACCAAACAATAGTAAATGTGACCACACATTTACTCATACAAAAGCCTGGGATTGTAATGACTCTTAAGCTGTGTCCCAAATCAAATGCTGCATCCTTCGAAAAGCTACATTCAAAGATTTAATGTGTCACAGTTGCGCAACTATTTCAATCAGCATTCCGAATCAGTCCTTTATGAGGTTTATTGGAAGGCAGCTTTTGGAACAGAGCTAAACTATCTTGACTGTGAGGATCTATGGTTCTCTGTCCTGAAGAGCTACAAGCTACAGGGTTAATATAATGACAAGAGTAGACATCTTAAAAGTTCATTTTAGAGATTGGAGGACATCTTTCAGGATGGAGAAAGAGTGGTAATGGAGCATGACAGGATACATCCATTTCACAGGAGACAGGCAGAAAGAGAGAGAAAGAAAGAAACAAAGAAAGACAAATGTAGCAGCGCTCATGTTGTCTACTCTACCAGGTATGTGACCTTTTAGCACTAGCTATATATAGCCCCAAGCTAGAGGAGAAAAAAGGCGGGTTTTTTTCCTCTCCCTTTCTTTCCCTGCCTCCTCTGTCCAGGTCTCTTTGACATGTGGTCAATTCCAGCGAAAGCAAGTCTTATTGACAGGCTTAAATGAGATTGCTTCCACTCATCTATCTTGAGTAAAGATCCATTGGCGTCCTTCTTTAGCTACAAGTACATGATGCCCACCAGGCTGTGATTTACAACACAAACCCATCAGCTGACATCCAGTGCTTTTCAGTGGACGTCTCTTTTCACACAAATCATTTTTAAAAATGGTCCATAAATCACTTGATACCTGATAGTCCTTATAAGGTACTGTTCCAGGGACAGCAAGACAAAGGAGGCACCTTTATCACATAAATTTAAAAGTGGGACGGTACAATGGTGGCATGATCGTTTTCAGTAGCACTATTTTTATTGCTCATATTTGGGGTTAAGGATTTGAACAAACCCCCAACCGTACGTCCACTGGCGCGTAATAAGCAAAGATGAGCGGGTGTTTCCAATTCATTCTTCATGGGCGGCAGGATTGTGCAGGGGATTGTAGGATTGACAGCAGAACGGAGCAAGTGGTAAGAGCATAAAAAAAAATTGAGAAATGTCTGCAAATGAGAGGTGAAAAAAGCAGGGTAGCATCCATTTGTTGAGGTCAGGCATAGACCCGGAACACATGGCTATCGGTTTTGTTAATGGTTCCCGCTAGTGTTGCTTTCGTCAACGAAAATTATGACTAAATATCGTCGTCAACGAACCTTTATCACGTGACGAAAACAAGACGAGACGAAACGTAAATGCTGGTCATGTGGCAATGGCCCCTATAATTAAATATCATGCAATATTGTTGGCAGATAAGCAGACTAAATATTACAAAATAAAAACTGTACTAAAATATCCTCATTTGGGGTGACAAAACGAGGCAAGCGAAGTGTTATAGCGTTATTTAGTCTCGTTTAGTTACGTTATTATTATTATGATTTTTGCGGTATTTCTGTTTCTCTGTCTCACTTCGGCGGCTGCATCGGGTCGCTTTTTCATCGAGCGCGAAGCGGCGTCCACTTCCCTCAAGACTTTTTCGGCATTATTTAGAAGCGACAACAAACAAAGTACCGGTAGCAACCAGCGGAGGCGCCGTCTTTAGGAAAATGTCGTGTGTACTTCTAACATGTTTGGGTGGTAATATAAATGTTGTAAATTCAAATCAGAGCATCTTGCGTGTCTGGAATGGATGTATTCTTGAGTCTATAAGGTAACAATATTATAATTCGATAACCTTGTTTGAAATGGGTTTGGCTAAAAGAAAATTTTGGTTTCGTTTATACTACTAGTACTTATACTATATTGACTGGGTTAAATAGAATTGCATTACTAAAAAGACACTAAAATACAATTCTCATTGACTAAAACTAGACTACATGTCATCAGTTTTTGTCGACTAAAACTAGACGAAAATAGTCATGGATAATTCTGACTAGAAATAAGATATTAAAAAAAATGCTCAGACTTTTGGTTGACTAAAGCAACTAGACTAAAGGAGTATGAAGCTAAACAATAAAAACTAAAATGACAGCTTCACACAAAGACTAGACTAAAACTAAAATTAAAACAGGCCGCCAAAAACAACACTAGTTCCCGCATTCTTCTGATAATGCAGACAAAATACCATAGTAAAATACTAAAATACATTGTTTCCAATATTGTGCAGCTCCAGAACAATTACTCTTATAGGTAGGTTCTTTTAATGAATAGTATAGTGCAACAAGAATAGTCTGATTCCCAAACAAATAACTAATAATATTAATGAATGAATTGTTAATACAATTTTTGTTTAATCTTGTGAAATACACTGAACAAAATTATAAGCACTTATTTTGTTTTTATTTTATTACACTGAACTCAAAGATCGACTTTTATAACTTTAAAGGCCTATTTGAAATAAATATTGTTCCCAAATCTGTCTAAATCTGTGTTGATGGCGCTCCTTTGATGAGATAATCCTTCACACCTCACGGGTGTGGCATATCAAGATGCTGATGAACAGCATGATTATTGCCTGAGTGTGCCTTAGGCTAGCCACAATGACCACTCTAAAATGTACCAGTTTTACTGTATTAGGGGGTCGAAAACCAGTCAGGATCTGGCGTGACCACCATTTGCACCAATCAGTGGAACACATCTCCATACATAGGATTGATCAGGTTGTTTATTGGCCGCAAGGATATTGGTCCTCCTCCCAATGGCTGTCAAGTTGCTGGATGTGCTTGGGAACTCGAATACGCTGTACGTGTCGGCCGATCCAGAAGATCCCAAACGTACTCTAATGGGTGACATGTCCGGTGGAAGTATGCTGGCCATGCAGAAGAACATGGGATGTTTCAGCTTCCAGGAATTGTGTACAGTCCTTACAACATGGGGCATTACATTATCATACTGCAACATGAGGTGATGGTCGTGGATGAATGGGACAACAATGGGCCACAGGATCTCGTCACGGTATCTCTGTGCATTAAAAATGCCATCAATAAAATGCACCTGTGTTCGTTGTCCATAACATACGCCTGCCCATACCAGAACCCCACTGCCACCATGGGCCACTCGATCCACAACATTGACATCAGTAAACGGCTCACCCACACGACGCCATACATGCTGTCTGCCATCCGTGAAGAGAACACCTCTCCAAAGTGCCTGACGCCATCGAATGTGAGCATTTGCCCACTCAAGTCGGTTACGACGACGAACTGCAGTCAGATTGAGACCCCGATGAGGACGACGAGCATGCAGATGAGCTTCCCTGAGAAGGTTTCTGACAGTTTGTGCATAAATTCTTTGGTTATGCAAAGCGATTGTTGCAGCAGCTGTCCGGGTGGCTGGTCTCAGACTATCTTGGAGGTGAAGATTCTGGATGTGGAGGTCCTGGGCTGGTGTGGTTACACGTGGTCTACGGTTGTGAGGCCGGTTGAATGTACTGCCAAATTCTCTGAAACGCCTTTGGAGACGGCTTATGGTAGATAAATGAACATTCAATTCCACACGGACAACAGCTCTGGTGGACATTCCTGCAGTCAGCATGCCAATTGCACGCTCCCTCAAAACTTGTGACATCTGTGGCATTGTGCTGTGTGATAAAACTGCACATTTTAGAGTGGCCTTTTATTGTGGCCAGCCTAAGGCACAACTGTGCAATAATCATGCTGTCTAATCAGCATCTTGATATGCCACACCTGTGAGGTGGATGGATTATCTCGGCAAAGGAGAAGTGCTCATTAACACAGATTTAGACAGATTTGTGAACAATATTTGAGAGAAATAGGCCTTTTGCGTACACAGAAAAAGTCTTAGATCTTTGAGTTCAGCTCATGAAAAATGGGAGCAAAAACAAAAGTGTTGCGTTTATAATTTTGTTCAGTGTATATAGTTAATATAAAAAGAAAAATTTTAATTCTGTGATCAATTACAGTACAGTAAGAATATATTTTTAAGAACATCGGGATCCAAAAAACATTGGATCCTTTTGAATTTCGTTATGAAAATTTGAATTTCATGCATGCGTTGCAGTACTCTCGTGAATGAGCAGCGGAGAATGACATGGAAGAGAACATTTGTTGAATAAAGTCATTATTTTTGTTTCATAAAATTATGGTTGAACCACTGATGCCACATGGACTATTTTAACAATGTCTTTAGTACGATTCCTTGAACATGTCAGTTGGGTTGCTTATTAAAAATCTTAATTTGATTAATAAGATTAAAAATCTTAATTTGTGTTCTGAAGATGAACGTAGGTCTTACAGGTTCGGAACGACATGAGGGTGAGTAATTAATGACAGAATTTTCCTTTTTTTGGTGAACTATCCTTTTAATTTTTTTTTTTTTAGAGACAGAGAGAGATAGAGAGACTTTTGACTTTTAAAACTCTTTTAATCAAACAACTGATTTAAAAACATTCTTTACAATTCACCAATTAAACAATAACTCTCCAAGCTCATCTCTTATCACAAGAGCATTTTTCACACTCCACCTCACATCAAAAAAGTGCATGTTATTTGTTAATTTACAGTATGCATATTCGCAACCTGACCCTCCACTAGAGATTTGAACATTCCAAGCAAATCAGCATCAGAGAGAGAGAGAGAGAGAGAGAGAGACTTAGACTTTTCAAGGTTTGGAATGACATTAGGGTGACTCAATGATGACACTGTTTTATGTACCCCCTTGAGGCCAATTACTGGAATCATTATAATAATTTTGCAGTGGAGTTGCATTTTTGTGTTTAAAAATTATTTCTTAAAATTACTAAAAGAATTGTTTATGAAACCGATAAGTAACCGGAATTGTTAAAAGAAATAAAAATTAAAATGATAAAATTCCCTATGATTCCAATCCCTGCTTATAACACTCTAGCGAAGACTTGTACAACAAATCTGTTTGGTGTAGTGGATATGGTTCAAGAGGGCTGAATGGAGAGGTGGGGTTTGACTGAAAGCGGCTCTCAAGTCTACAACAGCTCTAGAACGATCTGACAGAAGTCTGAGTGTGAGCGACAGACGCCAACAGATCTGGGATTCCCCAGTTTACCGATTCTCAACACATTCCCTCTGCCCGACTCTCCTCCGCCCACTCTCTCCCTCTTCTCTCTTTCTCTCTCGTCCTTTCAAAAGATAAAGGTGAAAGTCATGATGCAGTGGGAGACCACCGTTGTTAGGTAACAGCCTGCGAAGCTCCCTAAAGGCTCACATAGACCGTTTATGGCCACAATCGCTCCACAGGTGCATCCATACTGCGTCAACACGCTCAAACGCACATACACGGGCACAGCACACACAAATAATCTTCACGCTAACACTGGCCTCCAGTGGGGTGTCTGCACTCTAGATGCCTGCAAGCACACACTCACTGTTTACCCATAATGCATCAGTAAAGGTCAAATGCTATAAACTTCAGACTGCTATTCCTAGAACCCCGCTATTTATGACCGTCTCCATCTACTATGCCTGTTCTGAGCAGGTCAACAAAAAATACCAACGCAGCCAATTTAACACTTCCTCATGCAGAAAGCTGCCAAGCAGAGCTGGAGTAAAAGAGAAGGCGTGAATGCATGTGTGTTTGGTGGGAGGTCTCTATGATGGGCTTCCGACAGTTCGCGGCAGCAGAGAAAATGTCCCCTGTATGTTTTTACTCATGAATGATTAATCTTATCGTGACCGAATCGGCAATATGGCTTGAGGACAAGGCCGTTTAAACCTCCATCCCACTTAGACTGCCATAATATAAACCTGTGTGTCCTGTGGGCTTGATCTCCTTTGAATAAATGCCCAGGTTCAGCCACTGGGGAGGATCTGGCTGCAATATTTCTGCTAGCATTACTCAATCAGGACGGATTGCACTGAGCCACCATCAGATGATTAAATACCCTAAAGAATCCTGCGATGTTGTAATAGATCAAAGAAAATGCAATCAAGGAAGCCATCTGTCCGCCACCTTTTTCGCTGTCCTGTATTGGGTTGTAGTATTATCGCTGTACTGTACAAAAGCATCTGTGCGGAACGCTCCTGTTTCTGTAGTTTTAGCATTCTGGCACAGTTTACACAGCTAAATGAATGACTACATCAGATCCACTGATGGTTTCTGCCAATAAGGATCTAAATAAGCCGGAGAGTGATATAAGAGAGTGGATGGATCAATCTTAAAGCGCACATTCAATTAAAGTAACTCACCAAAGTGTTACAGTGGGTCCAACAACTGAGAGCTGTCAAGAAGGATAGCTACTACTGAACGCTGTCTAAATATTAGTCTGTTCTCATTCTTGAGGTAAGAGACAGGACTAGTTTGGTTTCCCCTCTCTCTCTCTCTCTCTCTCTCTCTCTCTCTCTCCTTGTACTGTCCTGTTGGTTATATTCTTTCCTGATGGCAAAAAGTCATAAAAAAAAAAGTGTGCCATCTGATTGATCTATGCAGCCCAGTGGATATAGCAAATGGTGGATGTGTTTATTCGTGGTCAGGAGAGTTGACAGATCTTTCACAAGACGAAAGTTGTAAGACCATGATAACCCTAACCTCAACAAAACAAACTGCTGTGACTAGTATTCAAACAAATGTTTATATAAACACACTAGCATTCCAACGTTTGTGGTCGGTAAGGTTTTTTTTTTAATGTTTTTTATAGATGTCTCATGTCTATGCTCAACAAACTGCATCTATTTGCCCAAAATACAGTAAAAAATGTAAAGTTGTGAAACATTATTACAGTTTAAAATAACTGTTTTCTTTTTTCTATAATTTAATTTAATTTATTATTTTTTATTTTATTTGTAGCAGTGTTTAAATATTGAGAATATATCTTTTCTAATCCAGTTTTAAACATTTGTTTACAAAGTAATCTGAAGAAAACTAACCTTTCATTTATTGTAAACCTCTGTAATTATGACTATTTTATAATGTCATAACCAACTGATACACGGCATAATGTCATGTCAGTTGTTTTCATATTGATATGAAAGTTTGTTTTATCACTCTTTCTTAAATTAACTGAAAAATCAAAAACTTTTTAAAATGTAGTATTATTAATTTTAGTTAAAAAAAATGCACCAAAAAAAAAAGTTTTTCACCCTCTCTCTTATTAGAGATTCTGTTTTTTTTTTGTTATCCAAACAAATTTTTTAAACGTATAGTATCTTTTCAATGTTTGTTTCAAGGTGCTTTGCCTGCTCTCTCACAAAACGTCCACAAAAAGCACATAGTAGTCTGAATGCTCACCAGCTAGTGAATGTGTACAATTCCCATAGACAAATGAGATTTAGCAGAAGAGAGCAGTTATTGATCCATCGGTCTGATGTAGTTTACACCAAATAGCTGATCAAAGGTTGTCTGCTCTAACATGTCCTTGTGGGAGGTTACACATCTGGTCCACGTGAAATACATTAGTGCCCTGATAATAACACAGTGACATCCCCAGTGTGTATCAGATTTTATGGGCATACCAATAATAATAATAATAATATTAATCATTTATCATTCCATGACAGCTAAGAGCTCATGCAAGATCAAGATAATTTCTCTTAGCAACTGAAGAGATGGGCTTGCGCTGATGTAAAGGGAGGCGACTGCTCTTTGACATAGACACTGTAAGTAAATCCTATAACACAAATTACAAAGACATAATGAGAGCTATCGGTAGCTTCATTTCCATTTTTGTGATATGCACTAGATCTCTGAGTTACTCATTTGTCACTTTGGATAAAAGGCTCCGATAAATGAATTCATGTAAATGTACTCAAGCCACCAATTACAGGCAATCTACTTTACCCTATAGAAACAGGAACTGATTCAGGGTGGTCTCAGTGTGTTTTGGGCCTGTATAAGATGGATGAGGTTTAAATACAGCAGGAATTATCACAGGGCCTGATTACACAAAGTCCCTTGAGAAAGGTGATGTTGAAAAATGGCACAGTTGAGCTTTGATGATAATTAAATTTCAAAGACCACAAAAGGCTTCACTTTTGTGGTAAACACATGAATCTACAATTAAGATAAATAAAGCAGAAACTGAGGAGGGAAAAGCAACAGTTATAAGAAAAAAAAGTCACAATTTGAGATAAAATAATTCTAAGCCAAAAAAAAAAAATAAAAAACACATTAAAAATGGTAAGCTAAATTTGCAATTACATTTGCCATTTGTGAGATATGGTTAAAATTTCTATAAAAAAATATTTATTTATATTTCCAAAATATTTCGAATATTTTTTTCTTTTTTTGTCTTATGTGAAATGTCCTTCCATACTAACATTCTGAGCAAGACACTCTTTAATCAACAATCAACACTTGACTGCCATTCAGTTGCTCTGTATTACACAGTAACAGTAGCAATAGACCATACTCAGTTCTCATCGTGACCTCCACATAATTTGGTCTGTTCAGGAAATCATTATTTTTTACAGTCATCTAAAAAGCTAGCTGTAACTTAATTTACAATTGTACACCACCCCTTCATGCATGCACTCTTTTAACAGTTCATTCTCTTTCTTTTTTAACACTGGCTCCATAACCCTGGCACCATTCCACCATTTTTGTACATGAACAATAAATAAAGAAAAAAAAGTATGTCAGGCCTCTGTCATGCTGGTTCAGTGGATGTCTAGCTGTGATATGGGAATGCGTCAGGATCTGACTGTCCCGCCATAACGAGCAAAACACATTAACTCCCCTCCTCTTAAACCCAAGACCCAAGCCAAAAGTTATAGCCTAATGAGAAACAGCCAGAGACATTAAAAAACCACAGAAAATAATCGGGACCTGTGTCTCAGTATATAAAATCAAAACAAACATACAGTATATGTAAGTAATGCACTTACAATGGATGTCGACATTTGCCATTTGAAAATACTTAATTTATTTTGATGTAATTATTATGAAAAAAAAAGCCAATTATTAAATTTAGCATTTAGCACATTTAAAAAAATTACAACATTTTGATTTTATAATGTCATGTTTACTATTTTTCTCACTCAGTAATATTGGGTTTTTATATAAGAAAATATAGAGGTGCCTATACATTTTAGGACAAGGGCCTCTCGCAAGGAACACACATTGTGAGGTCTTTGGAAATAAAAAGTTTGAAAACCCCTGCCTTAGTTTGTTTACTTGACCTCAAAAAGGCATAATTATATGAAAACTGCATTTTTCCCATAGACTTCCATTGGAAGTGTTTTTTTTTTTTTCAAACTAAAGGACAAGTTAAAATTATTTTCTATGCCGAAAGATGCTGTCAGTACAGCTTAAATTGAAAATTCTGTCAGATTTTACTCACCCTCAAGTTATTGCAAACATGCATTACAAACCTATTATTATTTTGTTTTTTGTCCATACAGTGAATAATGTTGTTTGGAGTCCACTGAATTTCACTGTATGGACAAAAACCATCTTCAAAATAACTTCTTTTGTGCTCTGCCGAAATAAACAGAAGTCATAATTTTGGAACAATATGAGAGTGAGTAAATGGCTGAACTATTATGTTGTTTAACCTGTAGTATTCCTTTAAAGGTGTGCACTGGTGTATGTATGCGTATGTGTGCTTGCTGGTAGGCCACATAGAAATATAATATGATTTGCAAGAATGAGCTGTATGCATGGCGACAGTTAAGGTCAATCCCGCAACCTAACCTGTAACTGTCTGGCACCTAGACAAGAACGTTCATTTATCAAGTCAAACAGTGGCAGCAAATGACTCAGACTTTTCTCTGGAGTGGTGTGGAAAAAAGGGCACAATGGAACAAAGCATATGATATAAGGCATGATATAATCCCGCTCGGGCTGCAGTAGACGAGCTGAATTCAGAGAAGGAAAATGATTCATAAGCGCTCTACTCCCTGCTGCTTCATTCATCGTAATTCATATTGAAATATAACAGAACTCAGCATCCGTGAACAAATCAATACATCTCGGCACCTCGAGCCAAAGATGGGATGGACAGCGGGAGGTTAAGAGACGTCCACCACAGGAAGAAAAAATAGAAAAAAAAAACAATAAATTAACTTAGGCTTTATTGAGCTTCTTCAATTATTCAACGACTGCTCTATTAAACCCCAGGGGCCTTTAAAGATACTGTAAGGAGATGAGGGAAGCATTCTGAGCGGTGTTCACTTCCAGGTCTCGGCCCATCTGCTTAACGACAGCTTTCCGCACACCGCAACCCTCAGGAGGCTGTCGTTAAGAGACCTGCCTCTTTTATCTGTGCGCAGTTGATGTATGGCACTCGCGGTCGTACGTCCTTAGTTATGCGTACTACAGCGAAGCTCAGCTAGCGAGCAGGTTATCCTGCAAAACACCGGCTTCGCCACAGGGACTCGTTCCGCAAGAAAAAAAAAACGTCCGGCTGATATGTGCCGCCAGATGCTGATTTAATGCACTAGCGGGGCAGAGTTCTAAGGGGAAGGAGTGGGGAGTGAATAGGGCATTAAATCATAAGCTGAGCTCAGGGTTTCAGAGCGGTGAAGATGGAGAGAACTACAGTTAAAGAGAGAGAGAGATGTCACCTCGTTTAACCTCCTAGCAGGCTCTCATGGGACCATCAAGCCTCCACCTGCACCCGCAGCCTCTGAAGTGGGTGGTATGCTTAGCTGGAATGCATGTGGGCACCAGGCTAAGTGTTGCTATGGGTAGCACATAGCCTACTGACCTGCTGGAACCCACATGGAGCCATCCTATAACTCCCAGCATGCACCTGTCACATCATTTCCCCTGCATCCAGGACAGTACTTTGTAAAAGAAGAACTCTCAGGATCTTAGCTCACGTAAGAATGGCAAAGAGAGTGCCTTTGATCATCAGGCTGGTAAAAGCATCAACAGTTGTCATTATTTATGAAGCAGAGATGCTGTTAAATGTGTAAGGCCCTGCTGAGGTTCTCCATTGCGCTGAGTTGGGGAGTCATTAACTAAAAGCTATGATGCTACTCTACTAACTGTACTATTTTCTAACTAATCTATTTGTAATTAGTGTGAATGTGGTTTGAAAACAGCTGAGCTAGAGTAAATTTTCCAATATCTACCTACTTTGAGTAGGCGTGTCATGTGAAGCACTGGGAAATAATGCGTTATTTTATCGAGTTTTATTGAACTGTCAGTTCATTCAGACAGTTCATTGAAATTAACTGATTTAAAAATTATATTATATATAAGCATATTATATTGTGTCATTATAGCGGACTACACTTCCTTTACAGTGACATCAGTCATCTTAAAGAAATGAAAATGTGGCTTTATTTCTAATACAGTATATATTATATACTATCACTGTGATACAAAATTACTCATACTGTGATATAAGATTTTGGTCATACCGCCTACTCTCATATCGCACTCTCTCTGTCCCATCATTCCCTCCCCCACTTGTATAAAGCAGCTCTGGGCTTTAGAGAGCTGATGACAGGCAGAAGCCACTGAGACAGACTGAGAAAGCTGAGAGGAGTTGCCGGAAGATCCTGACCTCAGGAGTACTGCAGGACTCACGGGGATTAGCAGTGGCCAGGGACGTTGAGCCGTGGCATTGCCAAGCGGGTCAGACTACTGAGAACAGACCAGTGGGGCATCTCTTTATTTCAGCTAGAAATCAGGAGTGCCAGGGTTTTTAATTGTGGGACTCATACTAACTCCTGCTGGGGAAATTAGGATGATCTCATTACTATTCCTAGTTATTCATACTTTTTTTTTTTTTTAAGTTGGATGGACACTGGCACAATTTGGGTAGAAATTGAAAGAATAAATTGCATAAACTGCTCAACAAATGTAACTGATCTAATTTTATTACAAATACAGTAAAATCAACCTATGAATTGCATGAGTTCAATATTCTGTGAACCTCAACTAATGATTTAAAAACATTTATATGTCCCAAAAATTGCTTTAGATGCTGTCAGATGTTGTGTCAGTGTCTATTCAAACATAAAAACAATGTATGTGTGCTAGAAACACACTTTATGTATGAATATCACTAATGAGATCACACTGGGGAAGCACATTTTACTATCGTCTGCTGAAATTCAGCACCATGGACAGCTCCAATAAGTACAAACACCTGCAGAGATGCAGAGTTCTGCTAACATCCATCTACATTATACCCTTCTTGCTGGGTGCTGAAAAGTGGGTTAAATACTTCAAACACATTGGAAGAGAAGTTGCTTCATACTAGGGCAGAACAAAAGGATAATGCCAGCAAAATCAGCCTATATACCTCCATACAATGCTGCTATTTAGAGGATGGTCCATAGAACTAGGCCCTGTCTCTCGACGTTACACAGCGTGGTCACAGAATTACTGTACGCACGTTCTGTCACTGGCAAATGACAAGATTTATGGACTTCATTATTTTTCAGAGCCAAAGAGACTACAGGCCAAGTTCTCCACATGTAGGCAGCAACAGCACAGGAGAAACAGAAACTGTTTCTCAAACAAATGCATTTATTTTTATACTACTTTGAATGAATGGATAGATGGATAAACAAACAGACAAGCAGTAAAAGTGAGACAAAAGTGTTCCTAAATGTAATTTTCCTGCCTTTTTTCTATAAAATCCATCACTACGCTATATTGACACAAGGCAATGAGTGCTATAGCCAAGCACATCATTAGATTTGGACATCACTACTAGCTTATGCACACACATACCCAGTGTTTGTGGCTCTGTACAGTATGTTTGGTCAGTTGGAGACATCTCCAGTGGGAGAGCACTCTTTGGTGCAGTCTGGACTGATAAGAAGCCAGAGATGTAGGGGTGGTGTGGGCTGGGTCATGCTGACTGCACTGAACTGGCACCAGAACTGATTAAGTTCAGTAGCGCTGCTTGCAATCGATGGGTTCAGGAAATCAGATGGGGTCCGTCTCATCAAACGCTGTACAGCCACCACCTAACCACCAAATGTTTAACATGGGTCTAAAGCACTAAGGTGATTTGGCAAGCTATACAAGCAACAAAACTGCGCCAGCTGCGGCCTACAGTAGTCTCAGCCTCATACGCCCACAGTCCGCTCACTGACCATCTGATGCATATTGCTCACAGAAATGCAAGTTCTCGATTTGGAAAGCTCTAATCTGATTGGACGACTTTACACAACTTCCGGGAGTAAATGTGCATCATTACTTTCAGACGGAGAAATTGTGACTAGTCTATACACACTTTCCATTACTTTTTCATATTTTACATTAAGGATGCACAGTATGTTAGTAACATATTTATCAGTCTATTGGAGATATTTTGGCTAATACTGAATAGCTAATGCTAGTGCATGTTCATAGTTTTACATTTTATAGACTGTCCAAGCCTTAGCAAATATCAAAATAAATATAATTTTTTTTAGGGCTGTCAAATCGATTAATCACATCAAAAATACATTTTTGTATTTACATTATATATGTGTGTGTACTGTGTGTATATATATATATATATATATATATATAAATACACACACATACATGTATATATTTAAGAAATATTCACATACATACATATATATATATATATATATATATATATTAGTGCTGTCAAACGATTAATCGTGATTAATCGCATCCAAAATAAAAGTTTTTGTTAACATAATATATGTGTGTGTACTGTGTATATTTATTATGTATATATA